>OX463857.1:9844373-9953916 GCA_949825065.1 Odontocerum albicorne
TTCAAATATATTGACTAGTCCAGGATTTAGACGTCTGAAATTGCAAAGTTTCAGATAGGCTATCCATATTCAGAGGACTCCAAAAACAAAAGCCTCTAAAAGGGTTTCGGGGGAGATTACGACAACTGTGTGCGGAGACGAAAGATCCAGGAGGACAAGGCTCGATATGGGCTGTAGTGCCATTTAAAAAATATATGAACTAATAAATCGTTTTCCTATGAGTATACGCAGAAAAGACAAATTATTTGACCGTTTTTAACCTGCTATAACTTTCATCACTTTTACATCAATCCATCTCCTCGTATAGATTTTTGGGTTGCAAATATTTTTTTTCTTTTCTATCTTTCTTTTGACTAATTTGTTTTATTCTTTTATTAATTTATCTTCCTTAAATATGTTTTTCCTTTGTGACTTCCTCAGTAAACATCTTCCTCGATAATTCATAGATTTTTTTAAGAAAGACCGATAATTTTCAAAAAGTTTAATGGCGATTATTTAAAGTTAGTAAGATCTCGTATCTAAGTAAAACAGTATTTAAAGCACTTAAGTAATTTAGACGAAAATTAGTTGAAGCTTGACTTATTTTGTCTCTACATACAGTGTAACCCATCGTTCTTAACCTGTTTCACCTCCTTTGAGGGTCGGTCATGGTGAAATACTAAGGGGGTTGCGAAAATAAAAAATGCTTATGTGTACAAAAAGAAAATAAGATATATTGTTTATAGTTAAGACATTAACATTGTGGAGATTTAAAGACATTGTAATTTGTTTTATCAAACACAGTTTATTCCACTTTTTGTAACGGTATAACCCTACCGATTTCAAGGCTTTCACCTCATCATCAGTGGAGAGTCTTGTTTGTGCTCCTCTGATGATGAGGTGAATGCATTGAAATCGGTAGGGTTATACCGTTACAAAAAGTGGAATAAATAGTGTTTGTAAAGCAAATTACAATGAAAATAAGATATTTTCTGAGACATTCGAACACATTTAAGATATTAAGTTTTTTTAGGGAAGTTGTGCAACTTTTATTTCAATGTTTTAGGGCTCTCAAGGCTGATGAAAAATAATGCTCTTACCAACATTGTTCCATGAGTCACTTGATCTTATTGACATTTAAATATTTCCATTCACGAAATCTAGCAGGAATTCGTAAGAACGGGATAAGACAGAGAAAAATAACCCGTTTTTTAAATCTGAATTTATATATTTTTGATCGGTTTCTCGTAACAGAGAATCTTGACCATTTCGGTGCAACTCTACCCACGATGATTCCCTACCTATCCCTCATTTGGGCTTCCCAGAGTACTGTCTTTACAGAGGACCCTCTTGTGTTTCTCACTTTACGATTAAAATATTTACTCTGCGATTAATTCATAACATATTATTGGTAATCATTTACTTTTATGCATTCACCCTACGCTATTTGGCATTAATTTTACTGAATCGATATAATTATAAAATGAAAATTTACAGAGCAGTTTAAAGAGCAGAATCTCCTAAAGGGAGACCAAAGTCGGGATTCGAACCTGCTTTTACTGACAGATTAAAAATATCACAAATATAAATTGAGCACACAGGTAGAGAGGTGATGTCTGCGGCAATTAGATTTGCATATGTTTTAAAAGCCATATTTGGGGAGAAAACCGCAGAAAACTTGCCAAGAGACAACGAACTACAAAGAAACATATGTAAATATTTTGATAGGTGATAGTAACATATTCGGCTTTAATTGTAGTGTAGTGTTCGATTTGTAAATTGATCTTTACATTTCCCTTTATAACTTTGTTTTTAAAACTTTGTTTGGCAATTATAAATTTACTCTCTACGAGTGAATTCTGAGTAAATTCTTGTTGATTTTCCACATTTCCAATTCCCTTTATGTTTTTTTTAACTTTTTATGAGAAAACAATATTTTAAAATAAAAAAGATCATTATCTGTAAGTTATCACTTGAAAAAAAAACTAAGTTTATTTCTTATAAAAGACGTAAGATGTTTTTTTAATTTTATAATTTAATACTTATTTTTTTAAGAAAAACTCAAATTAAAGTGCTCATGAAAAAAACTTGTTCCATCCAATAGTTCATATTTCAGCGACATATTTATTTTCATTAGACTTGAATTAGCGCAAATAAACACTTCAAAAAGATTTAAGAATTATGTATTCGAGGTAAGTTTGACAATCTACGTGACCTAGTTTATAAGACGCGTGTCTTCCAGCTCACGGGGGTTGAAGGTTTTGTTCCCGTTAGAGACTTCAAAAAAAAAGTTCAAGCCTGGTTTTAATTTAAGGCCTCTTTAACATATTTCTGGTCGGTTGTACTGTTTACAATGACAGTTTAATATTATGCAATATTATACTTTGTGGATAAGATGCAGTTATCATATGTCGTTATTAAAACACAGTTGTCTCCCATATTCGTAAGATAATAAATAAAAAATCCAAATAACAACATATTGATCATATCACTTCATATCATAAGGCGCTGAACTGGTGGAACGTGAGACATCAAGACGCCAAATTTACATAATATCTCAATTGTATAATATCCTTAACTGTCCAGCTGCCTCCTCTTATCTTGGCGAAAATTTTCAGCGTCTTTCCGATCATGGACTTGCGCTGCGCTCGGGTAGCGATTGTTTATTGGTCTTCCCAGTTCACCGCTTTTCTTTTTTTACGTTGTCCTTTACTGTCCATGCAGTGTGACTCTAGAACCAGTTATAAACCAATGTTAGACTCGCTCCGTTCTTGGCATGCTTTAAAAAATCTCTTAATTTCTACTCAGTAATATAACGATTTTCATAACTGATTTTTCTTTCCTCTCCACCATCCCTTCCTTTTACTTTGATTGATGATATCTAATTTTTAATTTAATATCTTTATTATCATAAATTTCATAAATATGAATAATTTTTTGAATATTTTTTGCGACCATGTAACATTCTTTATTTACTTTTGTTTGGTAGGTTGGAAGAATGAAGGAAGAAATTTGTTGAAAAGAAATTGAAATAACAATAAACCCGCCAGATTGTATTTGCAATGATGTGTTAAATAATAATAATATATTGAACCCGAATCTGAAATGCAAACGTATGCTTTTCACTTAAATTGAGATTAACACTAATTTTATTTGAAACAAATCTACCCGACATTTAAGGTATTAGATATTTTGCGAGAAGAAAGCGAAAGAAATTATATCCCCTACTCAAGTTAATAAAAGTGGAAATAATTTACTCGTGGTTTCCTCCTTAAATATTAAGAATGAAAAATTCAGACAGACCGGAGCAATTAGCTGATGAAATTACAGAGTTTCAATGTTTTTACAAAGATATTCCAGAATTATTGTCTCCGAAGGAAGTCTAAGAAAACCATAGATATCCACATTAAAAAATCATCTTTTTTTTCAGATCATTAACAATAAATTCGATGTAATTAATTAAAAACTTTTCGTAACATTTTGTGGCTGAAATGGACCGTTTCGTACAGATAAATAACGAAAGGATTTAAATTACTTTTAAGTTAACGAGGTGATCATTAATGTGGAGACTTGTGTCACTTGAAAGGAAAGTAGATTATAAATTCGATTGACTAGTCAAGTAATAAGATCTCCAATTATCAGTAGTGTATTGTCGTTGTGTAGTTTGGAGTTGCGTACATACGAAGAAGCTCCGACCGCCATACGAAATGTCTTGTTCTGTACGATTTGTGTTTTTCAAAGATGTGGGCAATATATACTGAACCCTTTCTTTCTAAATATTGTAAGCAGTGCTTGAGTTATTTAAAAGGTGCGCAAAACATTGCGTATTTAGTGAAGTTTATTAAAAATTTTAAATGAACATTAAAACTAGATTTCAGGAAACATTAATATTGTTCCATTGCAAAATTAATTATCTTCGTGTTATAATCTCGTCAGTTGGTGAATAATTGCAATTAATAATCGACTAATTGATATTTTATTTATTTTACAAATTACAAGAAATATACATAATTTGCGAAAAAACAACAAGTAATTTATTTTAGACACACAATTTTAAAGGATCTGGGTTTGTTGCCTTTCATTTGTCATATCCCCAGTAAACTAGGTTTTCGTCTGTATCTCACTGAGGACAAAATGCTACTTAAAGATGTATTTAATTTATAAGAATAATTCAATGATTTGTATATTTGGAAATTATAAAATAACAGTTCACTGACCACACAATAAATTCAGGTGACCTGAAAGTGTGTAAAACCAAGATATCAGCAGGAAATAGCAAGTATACTATCCATCAAACTATCGGTACCGGAAATGCTGCCTCTGATGTTTGGAAATACACATATTAAAACTGTTAGAATTAAATTAATGACTTGGATAAAAAGTCAAATAGGGTATGTGCAAAAAAAACCTGTGGAATATTTAAAAGCCTTTCCTTCAAGTTGGTCCAAATCATTGAGAGTTCAATATATAGAACTCTTGATGTGCGTTAAATAAATTTGATATTTGAACATATAGCGTGCGAAATACAGGCTGGCCAAAAAAAGAGTGGAAGGATATAGATGGAGAAATTTTGACCGAGGGAAGTATAAGAAGTTTCAGATACAGAATAGTATGTGTGACGAGATGTATGTCGTAGAGATGTTTATGACGAGACGTGCATAAGGCCAATGATGTTTGTGAGAAAAGAAGGACATATCTTCTCTTTCTGCAGTAGAAGGGATAAGGCGTAATGATATTTATATATGCAATCTACGTACAATTTTTATCAAAAAATTCATATATTTTTCTTTGAAATTTGATCTTTAAAATTACCTTTTGTAAATCATATATTACATGTTGAGTATGTTAAAATTCATCTTTAGAACAAAATTAGTATTTTATGAGTACATTTTTTGGTCAATGTTCGTTTTCTCTTGAAATATTTCGAAAGGATCGATCTTTGTCTGTCTCCAAGTGTTAAAGGTAAGGGTGGCGCGTGTGTGACTTAAGGAATCATTTATAAACAACCCTTGTTGGAATGTCTTATCAAAATTAATATTAACATATAAAAACTATACTCCACCTAAAGCCAAACAACGTATTACTGTCACAAGATCGACAGAGGTTTCTTTGTAGTTCATCTTGGTAAGTTTTCTGCGGTTCTCTTACTCAATATATTTTTCTAAACATATGCAGATGTGAGGAAGTACAATATTGTACATAACTAAAGAGTTGCAGCCACCATCTTCCTATCTTTACACTCAAATTATTTCCTTTTTGTAATATTTTTAATATCAATTATAATAGACAACATACTCGCTATTCTCCGATTGTCAGGTGTGGTGGTTTATCAATGCAACGAAATTCTCTGCGGAGGCCAAAGCCAGAGTGATTCTAACTTTGTATAAAGTATTAAAGAATACACTTAAAAAGTATTTCAAATAATTAACTATCACTGAGTGATGACATTATATTACAATAATAACCCAATTATCCGGAATGCTCTAAAGTTCGTCCGAAATGCTAAAAAATGTAAAATCTAAAAACAGACGTCACCCCAATCACACGTTTTTTTCAAATATATGTTAATGTGGAGAAATTCCTAATTTAATGGTCACCACCACAATTTTCCTAACCTTGTATTCAACTTGTTTTTTTTAAATATTCTTTTAAAATAGTAGAGAGAATCTGCTATCTAAACGCCGCTGTATAAATTATTATTTTATTATTATTTTGCTGTATAAAAATGACCAAAATTCAGGTAAATTTTTCCTGGATAAATTTAATGCAGTCAAACATGGAGTACATTTATAGATCTAATTTAATCCTTGAATAATGGATTTTGAACTATTATTGCTAATGCTTTCTAAAATAAGAAGGCAAAAGAAGCAAGCAGGATGATGTGAGGTGATGGTGTGTCGACTGACAGAGAAAACTTTACTCACTTTTCTGCATTCGGTTGTTCTAGGGCATTTTCCTGATAGTCGTCTGGTTCGTACCCTTCATCTGGAAAAATAAAAAAAGACAAGTGTGAGCTTCATAGCATTGTTTAAATATATTAAAGACAAATTATTTTTATTTATATGTGAGTATTTTCATGACAAGACAAACAAAAAAAGTAAAAAAACAGGTAAATTAATGTGAACTAAGTCAACCTTCGACAATTGATTTTTGTTGTTTTCACTCAAAACATGTGGAACCCAACGGCCAAACTTCTGGACTTTTCCCATTGATTTAAGATAGCGGTATACAGCCATGTGACTACAATTCATCTGATCAGCGAATTCTACGGTGGTTTGAAAGGGATCTTCATGAATAATATGGTTTAAGCGGTCCTCATCGAAGGCCACTGGTCGTCCGGAACGCTCCATGTCTTTCAGGTTGAAATTACCGTCTTTGAAACGCAAAAACCATGTCCTTTTATTCATAGCATCTCCACCGTAAACTTCGTAAATATCGCGAGCAGCTTAGGCAGCTTTATTCCCTAGATTGAACGCGAACAGATGGAGGTGTCGAAAATGCTCACTTTCGTCTACTTGACATTCCATTTTGAAGGCTTGTAATCAAATAAAATAATATATGTAACGTAAGAGCAAATACAATATCTTGTAGAGCAGAAAATTTTCTTTCGAATGACGTATAACCGTTACCATTTTGTTTTACATTTATTTGGTGCTCATTTTTAAATTGAAAAAAAAAAACGGACACAACTTATGTTAACACCCAATACATGGATATGAATCTTTTGTCTTTCATTTGTCGTATCCTTAATAAACTAGGCTTTTGCCTGTGTCTTACTATGAACCTATAAACATGGAAAATTAAGTTGATGCATTTAACTGATTGTCGATTATACCTCTGTCACAAACTCTCATCGACTTGATAACTTTTAAGACTTAATTATATGTATGTAAAGGGTCTTTCAAATTGAGCGGTTTTTTAAATTCTTATTTTTTTAATTCTTGAATAAAACACATAATTTGTTTTCATTTAAAAAAACTTTTTATTGGTTTGAAGTATAATGTATGATATTTAAACACAAAAAAACAATATCCGCCAAATGGCCACCTCTTGCAGCTCCACAGATGTCCACTCTTTTGTCAAGATACAATCTGGCGGGTTTATTGCCAGATGGCTATCTCTTCCAACCAACCAGTAAAATACCAACAAAAGTAAATAAAGCAAGTTACATGGTCGCAAAACCTATTCAAAAGATTATTCATATTTTTAAATTTATGGACATAAACATATTAAAGTAAAATTGAGATATCACCAATCGATGGAAGAAGGAAGGGATGATAGAGAAGAGAGGTAACTCTGGAATGAAACACGTAACTCTACTAACTTGAAACTAAGAGTACAATTTTTCAAATATGCAAGTGAAGGAGCAATTCTAGCATTTGTTGGTAACTGGTTTCAAAGTCTCACTGCATGAACAGTATAGGACGACTTAAACAATAAGAGAAGTGAACTAGGGAAGTAGTATATGGGTCCATGATCGTGTTAGAGCCTAGTTGATTAACCATATAAATAATGGCACTAATGACCAAACTGAAGTCTGTGTGCAGCATAATTGAGAACTAAAAGTATTTCAGTCAAACTTGGCCGATTTTTGGTCATTTTCGTACCGAAAATTGCGTCAATGTAGTAGCTCTTACAATTTTAGTACAATAAATTATAATTACTGCAAAAAAGACATCATTAAAACGCCCTAAACTATTCGTAGTGAAGAAAGAAATATAATTTACTGTATTATACGGTACTGTCAAAAAGAAAAAGATAATGGAGAACCACTTATTCATTTCAGTCGAGCATTATTACGTAGAGCAGCCGCCATTACATACTCGTATATCAAATCCCGTTAGGGTTGCTAGCTTAAAAAAATTCGAAATCCACATAAGAAAACTTCTGAAAATTATGCTGTTACTTACTATGCGATAGTTTTTAAATTACATTATTATACACAGTTTTAAATAAAGTTAGTTTACAGATAATATTATCCAAATTATCATACAATTTATTTTATAATGTTTTTAAATAGAAATATTTAATTAATTTTGACATGTAATTATGCGTAATTTCTTATGTGTTTGTAATATCGTGTACTGTTAGTAGTATTGGACGAGAAGTTTTATTTTTGTTTAACTTTATAAGTAATGTTCGGTGTAAAAATCAATTGATCTTTATGTTAAACAATTGTACTTTTTTTTTAAAATAAAGTCAAAGTCACAGCTTCGATCTCAAATACAAATGTAACACTTAAAAAAAAGAACACCAAATTCGTTTACGTTATATTATACAATACATAGGCCATTTATTTAAAACGCACAAAAAATGCGAACAATATATATTCACGCGTAACCGCTGAAAATTCAGCAGTTAAGTGATTAATTACGCAAAATACTCCTTTGAATGTTTGAAAATAAAAAAAAGCAACTGTCGTTATTTAACAAAAACAGTTTGTCGTAATTTTTTTATGATGAATAATATTAAAAATATTACGTAATACAGTTGATTTTAACTAAATATAAATTAATATTCCGTAAATAAAATTATGTTTGATTGCTTGCAACATTGTTCCAAGTGACACTAGCGCCAATGAAAGAAACGTCACAAATGCCCAACGGGTTTCGTGCGTTTCAATTCAGGATTTAATTTTCAGTCTTCATTTCATCTAAATGCATATTTTCGATGGCTTATTAGCTATTCAAGATAAATATAATAAAGAGTCCTTAAGTTAAAACTAATCTGGAATCTTTTAAAAAAAGTAGGTACCAACGGAAATCTAACAAAGACAGGCGTTTTACTAAGTAGGCCACAATTTTCTGTCGATTGTTGATACTTATTTTTTGTTGTTTATAAATTTACCACTTTACTAAGGAAAAATAATTTTTATAATTTTGAGACTACGTAGCTTTCCTTATTTATATACTCGTATGTATGATTAATTGCTGTCTGTAGCTACCTGTCATGACATATTTTAACACAACAGGTAGAACAAATTTCGTTGTTTACTAAACGTCTTAGCGGGTTAATTGTCATGGCCATATCTTTTCCAACCAACGAGATGTTCAAGAGTCTCTAATTGAAAACTAGACTGGAACAATTTAATTCTAACATGAATCGAATCCGTTATCCCTAGTTGAACGACATGTGTTTTATCAACTGGCTACATGCATGTCTTCTCGTAAATATTAAGAATAAAAAGTGATTATCCAGGTATTACATTTGTGTCGGCCTATTATATAAAATGACATCTAAGCTTTACTATCGTAACAAACCATAGTCAATCCGTTTAAAGCGAGTCTTGCGATATAATGTAGGACTACGTGTCGCGATTGTTAAGTATAGTACCCGGCGGTAAGGAATACACATCGGGCTTAAGAAAGAAATTGTCGGCCATAATCGGCTAACTTCGGATTTGTACAGCGTCGTCTCTGTCCCTAGAACGCTTGACGACGACTGACAAATCGCGATGGAACACGTGTTTGAATGACAGAGACGACGCTCTTCAAAGCCGAAGTTAGCCGATTATTGCCGACAGTCTCTTTCTTAAGCCCGATGTGTATTACTTACCGCCGGGTTCTGTATATTATGTGACTTTCAGTTAACTTTTGTAATCAGTTTTGTTTCAGTTAATTTTTAAATAATATTAATTTGTTTTATCTTGTTCGAAAAATGGCCCTCACTCTCTTTGCTATCTTATATAACTGTTGCAGATTATTAACAATTAATCCGAATTCACAGCGACAGGCTCGCGTGGGAATGCCTAAACAAATGGTATAAGGTCAGACGATCCACTTTGAATTGATCCCTGAATATTTAAAGTCAGAGGTTATCTTTAGGTCATTTTATAATCGGTTTTCTTAGTATCTTTTCAAAACTTACCGACTCATTTTTATACTATGACATGCCTTAACCTTTTCAATATTTACTCATTTTTAGACTTGTCTCCGTATTTTCTCAATTTTTATAACGTGTTATTTCGGAACCTCATCAATATTTACTTATTTTATACTCGGGTATCTCCATACCCTCTAGATATTTACAATTTTTTCAAAATTATTATTTTAATACCTTATCAATATTAATTTATTTTTATACTATGTTATCTGGGAACGTTCTTAAATACACTTTTTTTTAGTTATCTGCGCTTTCAAAATATTTACTCATTTTTAGTTATCTATGCTTTCACAATATTTACTCATTTTTAGTTATGTGTGCTTTCACAATATTTACTCATTTTTAGTTATCTGTGCTTTCACAATATTTACTCATTTTTAGTTATCTGTGCTTTCACAATATTTACTCATTTTTAGTTATCTGTGCTTTCACAATATTGACTCATTTTTTCTTATCTGTACTTTCACAATATTTACTCATTTTTATACGGCATCATTTTGACATATTTTCAATATTTATTTGTTTGTATCTCGAAACCTACTTTATATTTACACATTTTTATATTGTGTTATATCGGCACCTTCCCAATATTTCCTCATTTTTATAGTGTTACCTCGATACATTATCACAATTGATTCGTTTTTATACTATTTCATCTCGGAACTTTCTATATATTATATTTATACGTTTTTATACTGCACTAACTTGGCACATTTTTATATTGAGCTATTTCAGTATCTTCACAATGTTTACTCATTTTTATACTGTGATATGTTGGTACCTTTTCAATATTTACTAATTTACTTCTACTAAACACTCAAATGCTAGATAAAAAATACTTTCAACAACGTACCTATTTAATTTGTCGATTTTTTGGTCTAACAGTTAAAATTCATGCTAAGTAAATTAATGCAATGGTTTGATTACCGTAAAATTCTGTTTCAAAATAGTTTTATAAAAAATTCTGTTTCAAAGTAGTAATATAACTAAAGGTAATTAATCATCCAAAAATTTAATGAACCATTTAATTTATTTTAACAATACACTAGTCAACATAATAACAAATTTAAAAAATAATGTTCACTTGATAAAAATAAATCGATTCATTTGAGGGAAGTTAAAAAATAGTTGATTATCGAAAAAAATACATTTAAATTTTTGGTTGTTTCGTTTCATTTGCGTAGATCATGGAAATTGATTTCATGTAAAATATTGTACGACCAATGAAATAGAGGTTTTTTGATATTGAAACTTTGAGAGATGCTTCAAGATAACATAACCAACTTTGGGGTGGTTTTTGTTATCACATTTGTGTTCAATCAGATGAGTTAGGGTTGGACTTCTGATCATTCACAAAAAAAGCCTCCTTTATTAGTTTACAAAAGAATACCTTAGTACTGGGTATAAATATTCTGTTTGGTTGAGTTAAATTGTTATATTGTATAATATTATAAAAAGTTTCATCGTATTGTAGTTAATTTGGTTGAAATTTATTTAATATTATTCAATATGTTTTTCACATTTTGAAGACCATGTACAGAATCTATTTTCTCAGTTTAACTTTGAAAAATCAAGTGTGCTTTTCAATCTATACTTTCATTAGCTGATGACATTTAATTTGAAAGAGTGAGGTGCATGACCGCGCGGTAAAGCAATAGACTTCCGTGTGGAAGGTTGTCAGTTCGAACCCCGCGCTATGCTACTCCACTCGAATGACACAGGCATTTTTACCGCCTAGTATTTGGGAGTATAAGAATACCTATGACTTCGGTCATATCTATTCTTTAAAAAAAGGGAAAGAAAGAAATAATATTGTCAAGTTATGAAATATGAACATCTATAGGAAAGGAAAAATAATTAAAATTTACATCTATAAATGCTGTAAAAGTGCGTGTATTAAGAAGAATACATAGAATGACAATGTATGATATAATATGGAACGTAGTGAGAAGGGATGAATGTGAACTAAAGGCTGATGTGTAAAGTAAGATGAAGAAGAGTATGTTAAACTGGTTAAGGCATATTGAACGAATTAATGAAGAAAGCCTAACAAAATGGATATACTCGCGTAGGGCTAATGTGATTTAGAGGGGTGTGAAAGAAAAATATGATTGGATCAGGTGAATGATATTCTGAAAGAAGGAATCGTAGAAAGTCAGAGAAATCGTATAAGTTGTATGAGAAGGTGTACGGATGTGAGAGAGGCGAAGGATGTGTGTGTCGGAATAGGACAGTCTGGCACTCTTTCCCCTCTGCCTTCCCTGACAGGGAAATGGCGTTATGTTATGTAATATTTATGTATAGGAAGTGCATAATCTAATGGCCGCAGTCACTACCTTCCTAACCTTACACTCAATTTAAACACTCGTATATTTATTCTGTAATATTTTTAATCTGCCAATGCTAGTGGGCTCGAGCTCCGAGCTAGAACGCACTTAGGGAGAGTTTGTTCTCTAAATAGCGCTTTATAAAATGTCCTTTTACTGTTAATATTTTTCATGCTGGAGGAGGTTTTTAAATTTATAGCTTTCTAATTTCGTCTTTCATATTTTGTTTTGAATTTGTTGTTCAATGATTGGTCCTTTGTGTCTGAACTTTTAAAAAGTTTTTTATTGCCATCTTGGGATATTGAATGATTTTTTTATTTTCATTATGTACTCATTTTTTGGTAAGGTATGAAGCAGTCACTACTATTTTTATTAATATTGTTATAAGGTACATTGTACCGTTTGTTAATAAATAAACTTCAGAGCGAATACGAATCAAAGCCTCCAGAGCGAATACGAACCAAAGCCTCCAGAGCGAATACGAATCAAAGTCTCCAAAGCGAATACGAATCAAAGCCTTCAGAGTGAATACGACAAACGAGGAAAGAAAAATTGAAACAAAGAATTTTTCACAAATAAATCTCATATTTTATACGACTTTTGTAATTATTTGACTTTTATAAGATGTTTATGAACGCAAATTTGCAATTATTCGACTTTCATAAGATGTTTTGAACTTGTGTAAATAAAATTATGTCAAGATTTTCAAGGATCGGAGAGTAATTGAAATAAATTGATGTTTATAACTTCGTAAATACCATTTAAAAATTTCCCCGAATTTCTCCTTTTCAAGTATGTAAATGTTTCAATTTTTAAAAGCTCCCACCACCAGAGGGTGAGAGTACTTAAAAAAGGGTTAAATGAGGTTACTTTTTCAAGTTAAAAGTTGGACACTTTACTAAGGACTTAAATCATGATTATTTACTGCAAAATTCGTTTAAGTTCGAACCAGAATATTTTTTTTTCGTTTTGGTATTTTTTGTTGGGACCGTGGATATATATAGAACTGGGCGTGAATTGAAGAATCCATTTTATGTCGGATACACTTTCATTGAAAACAGTACAAACTTGTGAACTTATTGCCATTTGGCAATCTCTTCCAAGCAAACAGTAATATGTTGAACAGACCTTGAGTATAAACCAGACTGGAATTCTTTAAAAAAAACCTTGTTTCTAACGAGAATCGATCCTGTAATCCCCAGTCATATCAAACTAAATAATGGAAGTCCTAATTGTCAAATGTATTGGACTTGATGTTCATGAACATCAAGGTAAACTAACGCCTCCATTCTAGAAGAACTGAAAATAACCGACAGATTTTCGACAATATTCCTTCGACGAGTCCTTCGATTCTTTGGGCACATTGGTCGTGACCAAAGAGACAGTTTGTGGTTACTGGAAGCATGGGACGACGACGCACAAGAGAAATAATTCCAATGCGTTGAACTGACCAAGTGAGAGACGCAATTGGACTAACCTTAATAACTACCCCTCGAGTCACATAATACAAGAATAGATGGAGACGAGTTGTCAGACGTTATCATGGGAATCGCGATGCTCAGTCATGAACCATACGACAGGATGGAATTATCAAATATTGGACATTTTCGTTGATTCGGTACGCTATTTTCTAAATAACAAATACCTTGTGCTAATTATTAACGTACTTATTTAATCTACAGTAGTTTGACTTCAAAATAATATCCTATGTGTTTTATATACGATGATAGGCAATTTTTCATCGTCTCCAAAATAATATCCTTTGTGCTTTATATACGATGATAGGCAATTTTCATCGTCTTCAATTGATTTCATCGTCTCACTTACCATTTTTTCAACTCTATAATTTATTATCCCTAAAAAATTCTCCAATAAAAATTTCTTAAATAAATATGTAACAGTTAGAATTTATTCGATGAAGGATTAAAGTGTCCAAGTATAGTATGTACCAAGACTTCGAAGATTTATTAATCATACCAATTTAACACTACAATCACACCAGGTGACTTCTTATTTTGAAAATGGCGAAATAATTCTTAGCTTTTCATTTTAATATATAAATATTGAAAAGAAGTTAACATATTTTTTAAAATTATTTAATAATTCAATATTACCAAAATAGAGCGACTCCTATGTAATCAAATCAATACTGCCAAAACGGAAGCTCTTTCCAGGTAAAGCCTCCTGAAATGCTTTTGGAAAGGTCATCCTGTAAAACTTAATTGTCTATTGGTATCGGATACTTTAGTATCTTTATGTACATTTCCGTTACCACCGAAGAAGTTGTTATTTACGGTTGTATTGAAAACATTTCTTGTTGTACATTTTCGTTGTATATGGTATAGTACAACCTGGCGGATTATTTACCATTTGGCATTTTCAATGAACCAGAGAGACGATTTCCGTGGTTAAGTCAGCAAGGCGCTTATCTTCCAGCCGGACGGTTGCGGGAATTCCAGTCTAATTTTCTCTTCGGTTCTATTTAGAATAATTTTGGTAGGCTGGAAAAAATAAGTACATGCCAATACGCTCATCTGATTGTACTGTATACAACAAAAGTGTAATATAGTACAATCGCGGATTAATTACAATTTAGTAATATTTCCCGTGGCTAACTAAGTTGGTAAGAGAGATGCTGTGTATATTTTTGTATGTATTGGATGTTATTTTATTTGTATGTCTTAGATGTTATTTTATGTTTTTTGATACTATAAAGGTGTGGGCCGAATCCCATCATAGATTGTGTTCAGTCTATTGCGTTTTTTCTCTTTACACTGAGATGATAGCTGATTAGGGGAACGTACAAGATGCTCCCAGACTTTTTCATAGCCTCAGGATAGAATTTTTTTTTAATCATGCGTTACCTATAAGAATATTTTTTTCTTCTTGTATCGCTTTCTTTTTGCTATCAATAAACGAGATTATTATTTTATTTTTATTATTCTTCCATTTTCGGAACGGATGTATGGTAATCCTGTCGATTGACCGTGAATCTTGGGATGTGCTCTTCTTTGAATGTAACCACCATCATCTGTTATAAAGATCCCCATTCAGTTAATTATCCTTATTAGTAGACCTAAATATGCCAGGCAGGCTTAATGTGGAATTACCAATTTGTCTTAAACGTGGTGTTGAAATTGCTAGATCAGTGGTCGAGAACAAATGACGCACGGGGCCGTGATGCTTTTATATATATAGTTGTTTACGAATAAACTCATATTGTTATTTTTTCCTTACAAACAAATTGTAATAAACATAAGACGAAATGGAACGGAAAAATTACGAAATGAATAAATCAGGGATGAATTCAAACTTAAGGCTGATATGTGATCTATCCGTAAAATTCTCGAAAGATCCAATTCGTCTTGTTCTATGTAAGCGTTGTTCCACTAAAAAGAAATCTTAGTTATTTACCACTATAAAACAAGTCTTCGACAATTACGTAAGTCTACTTGGTAAACTTGGTAATATTTTGTGATATACATACATATATTGAACTTTAATATACATATTAATATTAAATGATTTTAAACAATGACTTTGTAGTTTATTATTACTACTGCTTTTTGTATCTTCATGTTAGTTTAGGATAAAGTTTTGTGAATAATTTGAAGTACTTGTATAACTTGTCATATGCTCATTTGTATTGTATATAAAATACACTGTTGTGTCGTTAATTAATTAAATAAATAAATAAACATTGAGTTAGATGAAAGATGACACTTGACACGTGAAGGTTTGAACCCGTGGAATAATGATTGAAGAGAGACTAACAAAACAACTATACATAGTAAATGTGAGTGAAGGACTTGGTAGAGTCAATACTAGTGGGTTCAAGTTCCGAGTTGGAGCACCCTTGAAAATAGTTTGCTCTCTAAACAGTGCAATATAAATTTTCTTTGTATTATTACCATTATGTTGAATAAAGTGAGTTGTATTTAAAATAAGGAAAGTTGCAAGTAAGATAAACCGTAAAAATTGTAAAAGAAGGTGTATGGATGTGGAAGAGGGTAAAATGTGGATGAGGGACAAAATATCTGGGCTCATCAAATCCCCCCGGCCAAGATACACCCCACCAATATAGGGTGAGCCCAGCCACGGGGACACCAGATGTTTTTTCAGCCCAAACCCTTGAACATGTAATAAGAAGAGAAAAAAAACACAGAAAATAAATAGGTGACAAAACAAATACTTACAAGAGAGAAGAAATTAAAAGGTCCGGGCTCATCCGACAAACATTCCCCCGGCCGAGATACACCCCCCCAATGTAGGGCGAGCCCGACCGCGAGGGCATCGATTTATTACTATAATGTATTGTTCTCTCGGGCTACAAAAAAAACTCAGTATTTAATATGTTGTAAAAAGTTTTTATTTTATTTAAGTGCATGAATTTCTATACACGGCTTTTGTATTAAGCAGTCTACCGACAGTAGAAAGATTTGTGAAAAATAAATAAGTCAATAGATATTTACACCTTAATATTAATTTCATTTAAAAAATTAGACATCATAATATAAATAGGCCAAAACCCGTACGACGGTTGTTGTCAAAGAAAGAATACGAGAATAGAATTTTGAATACAAGAGAGCGAGAGAGGAATACTTGGATTCTCTCCGAAAGTAATTCGAAATTTGAATCTCGGTGGGTCCGTGATACTGAACGAATTTTAAATACGTAGCTTACAATTTTTGAACCGGTGTAAAAGGGGACGATGTATAAATGATGTGTATAAACAAATTTTAAATTTATGAATATATATTTTTATAAATGTAGAATTTGTTTTATTTGGTTGCAACTAGTGGACATTAATACCGATAATCATAGTATAAATAGGCCAAAACCCATACGATGGTTGTCGCCAAAGAAAGAATACGAGAATTGAATTTTGAATACAAGAGAACGAGAGAGGAGTACTTGGATTCTCTCAAAAAGTAATTCGAAATTAGAATCTCGGTGGGTCCGTGATACTGAACGAATTTTAAATATGAATATATGTTTTCATAAATGTTGAATTTGTTTTACTTCCGTGAATGTTTCACGGGTTGCAACTAATTATTATTAACCACAAACTGGTTGCTTTAAAGTAATGAATCCGCCAGATGTACTCATATTTGCATGAATTTGTCAAATGAATAATCAACTTGTTATCAAAATTTAAATATCCATAATTCATCGACAGATAACAAATGACCGATAATCATTTCGAATAAGTATTCTTAACTTTGGATATTTACAAAATGTTCATTAAAATAGCAACAAATGTAAGGGTTTTAATTATGTTTTACGTTTATAAATATTTTTTTTTCGATGACTCATTTTTGTTGTAACAAGTATTTTGTTAGTTTTGATTGAGATATTTGATTAGGTTTGACGTTTCAATGTAGCTAGTGTTAGAAAAAATGTTGCCTATCTCTGCTTCAGACCCTTACGCCAATTTATCACACGCTGCCTAAATACGCCGTTTAGAGAACAAGAAATAGGCATTTGAAATGTGGAATCGTACACGCAAATTTGTGGTTTATTGTAGCTTAATTATTGATGAAGATCAAACCAGAATACCGACGGCAAAATGTTGTCTAGAAAATAGTTTTGTATTTCTCTCATATATGTCGTTAGGACAAAATATTCGTCGTTGGAATGTATCAATGTACAGCTTAAATTACATCAGATAATTATCTACAACCCCTATTAATGACTGTCCCGACTTAAAACTTTCATTCATGTTATTTATTATTACACACATAACCTATTTTCATCCATTTACTCGCGAGTGTCATAGATGTACAAATAAAAGGTATTCCGGAAAGTTGTTTCGAATTTCTTCGATATATTCGTATGTCATAAGGATAAAAAATTCATTGCCAAGTTCATCATATACGTGATGAACGTATATAATTATGCAAGGTCAAGCGCATTTTTCGGTAATTGTATACCATAAATTCTTAGTGTTTTTTTTTGCGTCACTTTAAAGATGGTACAAAATACATAGATTGTTTTGGTACTTGATACTTTTTTCCTACCGCAAAGGAAAAAAACACACACAAATTTTTTTACAGAGTATGGCGATGATGCAGTAAGCGGTCTTGTAGTTTAAAATGTAGGTAAAGGCCCGTTCTCACGGTTCAAGTTTAGTTGACCGATTAAAGTTGATCAACAAAAGTTGAATGAAATCTGTAGTGAGAACCTTTGTTTCAATAGAGTTGAACAACTTTTTAGTTGATCAAGAAAAGATTGACCCAGTCAAACTTTATCGTTCAAGTTATGAGTCACCCGCCATTTGCTTTCAAGTTGAAACCTGTCTTGAAACGTGTGAACATGTGAATTCAATTTGATTGTCAAATTCGCTTTCAACTCGATAAATATAAAAATAAAGATGCAAGAGAAAATGCTTTCGACGCCATTTTAACTGAATTAAATTGAAACAGTTTATTGAATCAGTTTCTATTGAAACGTGTAAACAAAAACTGATTCAAGTCGTATTCAAATTTTGTTGATCAACTTTAATCGGTCAATTAAACCTGAACCGTGAGAGCGCGCCTTAATGGTGATACGACATTCGAAAGTGGTGCCCAATCTAAAAGGTCCATTACGACAAATGACGACCAAATGAAGGCTTTGATCGAGAATAACCAGTCTTCTACGACACGAGAGATTACTGACATACTGAAAATATCGAAAACCACCGAAAAAAATACTTTTCCAAATGACCCGTTTCAGAGAAATAACGATTGAAAAAAATACATTTGCATTTGAAGAGTTGTACTTAAAATCCTTTACAGTTTAAGAATACACAATCTTACTTATGACCTGTTTATGCTTTATGTCTCAGGAACTAGCTATCATCTGCCATAAAACTGGCACTCTGAACGGCTTGTTTCAAATACAATGTATGTATGAACGACAAAAACCCCATTGGACGACCTATCCTTTTAATACATAACATATATGGTAAACATAACATACCATGACACAGTTTCCCTTTAGGGATAGGTAGAACATCAGCGTTGCTGGGAATCGTAGTCGAGGATCCCCTTGCCATTCCGAGGTCAATAATGAAGCTGTCCTGTCAAGTTGGCTTTAAGTGAGTGACCCGTTGCACACCAGCAAACTCACCAGCCACATCACTGTACTGGATCCGATGGCATACCTGAAGTGAGACGATCAGAGCACAACGGCATGTTTTTCCTTTTTTTCTCCTTTTAAAATAATGGGTAATGGAGAGAAGACAGGGCGTCGGTCTTTTTTATCGCGATACGTTTTTTTCGCTTATTCTCCATCAACATAGTGGATCATACCGCTCGTACAGTTTATCTGACTTTTAACATTTCTTCCTTTCAAAATATCATTCATATAATTCAACTACACTTTCCTTGGTCTTTCCCTATCACATCTTCTACTCAAATTTTCACCGTTTATTTGTTTTGTTAGTCTTTCTTCATTCATGCATTTGTTCTACATGCCCAAATAATCTCGTAGTGCACTTTTTCATCTTACTCAACACACCAGCCTGTTCAAATTCACCCCCTATCACTTCGTTTCGTATTCTGTTATACATTGTCACCTCATGTATTGCTCCATCCATTTCTACAGCATTTATTCGATTCCTATAAATCTTTTTCCTCATCCACGTTTCACTACCATAATAAATAATATTGCTTGTACTTTAATCAATCAAATTCGGAGATGAAAAAGAATAAAAGAGAATATTTAACGTAAAATGCTGAATTTGTTTGTAAATAAAATAAAAATATTTCTATTTCAAACTATCACAAAGATTTCCATCATTAATCTTAAGACGTCAAAAGCATCTTATAACTTATTTTGTAGACTAAATTTTGCTATGTTTCAGTGTCAACCGCTACCTACGAGTACACCTCTGTCAAAAACAAAAATCTCACTTTGACAGCTAAATCTGTCAATGTTGCCAATGTTTTACAATAATAAATTGCTGATATTTCACGCCCTGGCAACATTTCCCTTTATTTGACATTTTCGGAAACATAAATCCGCTTAACACCCCCCATTGAAACACCGGTACAAATGAACATACATATGCAATAATGATCCAATACACAAAATCACATTTTTTAGGCAATCTGAAATTTTGAAGGAACATTTGACAAGAACCATGTATTTAATTCTAGTACGTGTGCTTGTGGGCACAGCGAGGAAACGTTGCATAAAATATTGTTTGAATGCCCACTACATCTCGCCGAAAATTTTCAGCGTCTTTCCAATCATGGATTAGCGCTACGCTCAAACAGAGATTGTTTATTGGCCTTTCCAGTTCACCGCTCCTCTTTCTCTACGTCGTCCTTTACTGTCCATGCAGTGAGACTCTGGAATCAGTTACAAACCAATATAAGACTCGCTCCGTCCTTGGCATGCTTTAAGAAGCGACTGAAAAAACTCTTTATTTCTAGTCAGTAAAATAACGTGTTTCATTCCTGATTTTTCTTTTCCTTTCCTCTCCACCATCCCTTCCTTTCCTTTTGATTGATGATATCTCACTTTATATGAATAATGTTCGGGTGATTGCCCGTCTTTATGGGGTTCGTGGGCATTTGCTCACGTATGTGTTTATGGATTTCGTGGGGATGGAGAGTCATTTGAATGATTTATACGACCACGTAACTTGCTTTATTTACTTTTATCTGGTTGATTGGAAGAGATTGCCGCCTGGCAATAAGCCCGCTAGATTGTATTGCAATAAAAGTGTTAAATAAATACATACATTCTTCGTTTTCGACCTTTTATGAAGATCTACTTTGACGAATAACCCTTCGCTAACCAATATGAGAAAACTCATTACAAAATATATGTCCCACCGTTTGCAGGTGTTAGGAAAGTTTATAGTTACTGAAGAATTAAGGATATAAAATTAGTATGCATATTTGATAAACGTCGCATAATTGATTTATTTAACACTTTTATTGCAAATACAATCTGGCGGGCTTATTGCCAGACGGCAATCTCTTCCAACCAACCAGACAAAAGTAAAATAAGCAAGTTACGAGGTCGCATAAATCATTCAAATGCCTATCTATCCCCACGAAATTCATAAATACTTACGTGAGCATATGCCCACGAACCCCACAAAGACGGACAATTAACCGAGCATTCTTTTTCATATAAAGTGAGATATCATCAATCAAAAGGAAAGTAAGGGATGGTGGAGAGGAAAGGAAAAGAAAAATCAGGAATGAAACACGTTATTTTACTGACTAGAAATTAAGAGTTTTTTCAGTCGCTTCTTAAAACATGCCAAAGACGGAGCGTGTCTTATATTGGTTTATAACTGATTCCAGAGTCTCACTGCATGGACAGTAAAGGACGACGTAAAAAAAATCTTTGTGAATATTCCAAGGATTGTGAAAGTTCATTGTTAATTGCTGATAGTGTGATATGAAATTATGAATTTAATCCCATTTATAAATTCAATTAACATCCAAATTTAATTAAGCATGCCGAGGACGGAGCAAGTATTATATTGGTTTATAACTTATTCGAGTCTTACTGCATGGACAGTGAAGGACGACGTAAAAAAAGAGGAACGGTGAAGTGAAATTATTCCATATTTTGATAGCGTAAACTTATTGTGATTGCACTTCTAGATTATATTTTGTATTTTCAATTAATGTGATTAACTTATCACTGCGCACATCTGGGAACATCCAAATTTGGGTGAATAGTCACTTAGAATGTAAAAATGTTCTTAAATAATAAAAAGTGCATTACCAAGGATATAAATAATAGAATGTATGAATGCTGAAGAAGATAATTAAACTTGTATTTTATTATTGTTTTACACAACACCTAGACGGTTTATTACAATGTAAAATAATTTCTTTCAACCGACCAGAAATATGTAAGAGATCTAAATTGAGAACCAGGCTAGAATAATTGTTAAAAAAATTGTTACCAACGATAATCGAGTCCACAAGCCCCGGATGGAAGACGAGTGTCTTGCCGACTAGGACACGGAGTTCGTTCGTATGGTCGAATTAATAAAAGAAAGTGTGAATATTTTCAATCTTTGCCAACCCCACAAGAGACAGTGTGAGGATTTGTATTTTTTGTACGTACTGTACACAAAACTATTTATCAAAAATGATTGACAGGTAGCGATCTCTTTCAGCCGACCAGACAAATGTACTTAAAGTAAGTCATACGAGTATTGTTGTAAAAAATATTCAAATAATTATTTATTTATACATTATACATAATAAAAATAAATGTGTGATATCACCAAACTAAGGAAAACGGAAGGCATAGAGAGGAAAGGAAAATTGAAAATGAAACACGTTACATAACTGATTTGAAATGAAGAGTTTAAAGCGCGTTGTCCCTTTTTGGGAAAGATAGAGGACAGAAAATTGTCTCGTCCACATACATACATGCCATGCCGTCTAAATTATCTCAAACCATATAGCTTTTTATCACATACATTTTCTTAACTTAGATTTATCCTTCGGATTACCTTTTATTCGTTTTGCTTAAATTTTAGGTAATTGCATTTGCTCTGAATGTGCTTAAACTACCTGAAGATTCCTATCTTAACTGTATTTATAACAATAGTTTTTAACAACCAGGAATTTCTCAATTTCTTGATATTTATGAAATTTATTGGAATTTAGGATGGCTCTTTGTTGCGTAAAACCTTCTAAGGGTAAATTGATTGTCAATATATCAAAATGTTCTATAAATCTGTCAAAATCAACATAGATATTACAATGACAGGAAAAATAATTAAACTTTTGACAACATCGTACACAAATATTTTGATTAATACGAATTCGAAATTGCTTTAAATTTATGATAGATCAAAGTTTCAGAAAGTAATTGAATTTGTAGGTTAGATTTATGGGCCAAAGTGTTTTTCATTAGTGGTTATTGAATTGAATTGTTTGATTAAACGACGTCAAATATTTTCCTATTTATTTTGAAATCTGAATCATTCATATCTTATATTTTTTATGTACTTTTGAATGATGAATTTCACTCCAAAAGTACGTTCTTCTTTTTGACTCCTCTTTGTTCTCAGCCTTCCACTACACCTCAAGTCGAATGTGTTAAGTTTTTTGTGGTTTTCTTAGCAAATATATGTTTCTAAACATGTGCAGATGCAAGGAAGTTCTTAATACAATGGGCGTAACCACCACTTTCTGATCCTTACATTATTTATTTTCAATCTGACAATAATAGTGGTTTCGAATCCCGAGCTAGAGCACCCTTGAAGAGAGTATGTTGATTATCCACTATATTAAATGTCCTTTTATTATTATACTTATTTCAACACGTTTCAAATGAAGACTTCGTCTTGAATTTTTAATCACCTGCAACATCGAAAGGAACTTTAGGTTTGATCTATCTGAAATGTATGCTTGCTGAAGTGCAACAACATACACACAGGCGTCTTACGTCTTACATTTATAACCGTCGAACCCCTAGAATTTCACAAGTTTGGTATGTAATGTGTTTTTATAAAAAAAATGTTTTTTTACTTCTCAATTAGGTACCTATTGGAATCATAGATATTTTGAAGTAACAAACAAATACCAGTAGTAAGGGGGTCTATTTTTGCTGTTGTTGACCTCCAAATTATTTATTGAAGCTCTCGACCCCTAGCAAAATCAAATCCACCCCAGGGGGTCGATATCAACCAGATCTTGATCTAAAGAATGCCTGACAATCATACTCGATTACTACGTATGGCCTATCGATAACTGTGATTGTTTGTCAGATCATCTTTGATCTTCATACATATATACAAACATACTCGTACCATTATGTCATTTCCTTATCAGGGCAGGCACAGAGAACAGAAACACCCTTCTATATCAGAGTTTCATGCAGCATATCCTACTATCTCTTACGCTGACTACCGTGCCTTCTACTCTTTGTCAGTTCTTTAAAGAGGACATTTATTGGGAGTCTATACTCAGACATGCAAGCTATGTATGCAAACTTAAATAGTACGTCTATTTACTTACGCTACACTAAAAACTCGATGCTACAGCAGTAAGGCGTAGATATAAGGATAAAATAGCGCCAATCTTAAAACTCGATGCTACAGCAGTAAGACGTAGATATAAGGATAATATAGCGTCAATCTTAAAACTCGATGCTACAGCAGTAAGACGTAGATATAAGGATGATATAGCGCCAATCTTAAAACTCGATGCTACAGCAGTAAGACGTAGATATAAGGATAATATAGCGCCAATCTTAAAAACTCGATGCTACAGCAGTAAGACGTAGATATAAGGATAATATAGCGTCAATCTTAAAACTCGATGCTACAGCAGTAAGACGTAGATATAAGGATAATATAGCGTCAATCTTAAAACTCGATGCTACAGCAGTAAGACGTAGATATAAGGATAATGTAGCGCCAATCTTAAAAACTCGATGCTACAGCAGTAAGACGTAGATATAAGGATAATATAGCGCCAATCTTAAAATACGATGCTACAGCAGTAAGACGTAGATATAAGGATAATATAGCGCCAATCTTAAAATACGATGCTACAGCAGTAAGACGTAGATATAAGGATAATATAGAGCAAAATCTTAAAAAAAATATTTAAAAAATACACAATCAAGCTATTTCACTGTCAAGTGTGTATAAAGAAAAAAGAGCGCCAATTTTTTAAAAATATTTACGAAAAACGTACCATCATACCATTTCACTGCCAGGGCAAGATGTGAATATAAAGAGGAAAGGGCGCCAATTTAAAAAATGATGATCACGTAATTTCACTTTTGGGGTAAGGTTTGAATATCAAAAGGACATCGCAATTCTTCTGTGTGACGGACTCTTGATTACTTTTGCAAAGTATTTTTTTTAGTATATCTTTAGACAGCATTATTCAATAACACCATATTCGCTAAAATACTTCCTTTAATATTCATACCAGATATCTAATTCTCTATAAATTATCTTTCGATACACTAAGAAATCGTGTTAAGTAATTCTCTTGTACTTCAATAGCAGCTCCGTGCCGTATCGCGCACAAGGCGAATTCCTAAATTAATTTCCCTAAATCTACTTTGCATAGTAATTCCTATCAACGACGAACTTAGTCAATATTCTTTGAAGTTATTTATTACTATTAACTTAGTTATTTCATAAAGGAATTAATATTTTAGCTGTAAATAAAATTGTTTGTTGATAATCAGTTATTTTCTTAATCAAAGTAATATATTTCTTATTGAAAGCAAATAAATACTTAAATTAATTCACGATTTGATTAATATTCCGGAGTGTTAATGGCATTTGTTTAAATAACTCTGGCGTCACTTTGTGGAACTTAATAATCAATCTGTTTTATTCTATAAAAATATCAGAAATAATCAATAAAATTTATCCTCTTCTCTGTTTTAAACTTTATTTCCCATTAGTATCATAGGCAACAAATAGTAAATACACTTTCACTCTATTCTACCACAAACAATAAATTTTAAGATGTAATTAATATATGCTTCAGCTCTTGTCAAATCACCTAATAATGACATAGCAAGTGTTGAAATACACTTAGCGCTAATACAGGCAAAACACTGAAAGACTGAGTAAGGAACTCCCATTTCTGAGAAAAATGTGAAGAATATATTATAAGATGAGGTGAAAACCGCAGAAGACACTGGCGAGGCCACGTGGAAATGATGGATATCACAAGTGTTCTGTAAGTGGCGATGCATGAAGTACCCGCAGGCAGTCGACCTCCAGGAATACCTCTAAATATAATAGATAGCTGGGGTTAAAACAAAAGGAGATAAAAGCAGACCACAGGTCTTACTTATAAAAAAAGAAGATGAACCATTCAGAAAAATATCGATTAGCAGGATGGTTTGTCTCTTAGTGTTTGAAATATGGGTGGTGTGTATAGCTTTAGGAAGTATTCGAAGATATCCCGATTTGGGAGTTCTTATCAAAATGTATTATTGTATATTAATACTATACATGCACTCTATACCTAAAGCTGGATGTGTCACTATCATATACAAACACTATAAAGCTGGATATGTCAATATCGAAAGATCTACAAATAATTCGTCTTCTCTTTGTAAGTTTTCTGCGGTTTCCTTACCAAATATGTTTCTCTGAACATAATATACAGACGCGAGGAAATACCTAATCTAACTTTTCATTCTTATAACTTATACATATTTATTTTGAAGTATTGTAATTTATTTTTAACAAACACTGTTTATTCCACTTTTTTGAAGTAGTTTTAATCTGTCGATAATAGTTGGTTCCAGTCCCAAGTAAAAGTGGCTTTGGAAAGAGTCTGCTGTCTAAACGGTACTATATAAATTGTCCTTTTTTTTATTAATGTTCAGTTTAAAGAAGTTCTGTTAAGATAAGTACTTAAGTACACCGTAGCACACTATACTTGTCCCGCATCTACCGGCGTACACTATACTTGTCCCTCATCCACCTGTCATCGGAAAAGTGATCGATTAGTTGATGCACTGAGACGTGAGATAAGCTTGCTCGCAGGCCATCAGAGCACCTAATTGCCAATTATAAGATTAAACAGTTTCTACATTAGCAGCAAGGATGTTGCCTTGGTATGAATATTCTAATCAAACTAATCCTTCGTCCTCTGTAGCAAACACGACAATCCTTATTACTCCTGATTGGTCCGAAATATTATTTGAAATGGTTTGTCAATAGTTTTGGATATTGACAGTTTCTTTAACACGGAAATTAAAAACAAATTGATTTTAAATCAACGCAAGACGACCTCCATGTTCTAGTTGGTAAGGCACCTGTCTCCCAGTCCAACTGAGGTTGCGGGTTCAATTTCCCCTGGAACCCAAATTTAAAAAAAATATTGCAGTCTGATTTTCAATTGAGGCCTCTCTAACATATTTCTGGTTGGTTGGAAGATATTGTTACATGGCAATAAGCCCACCAGTTTGTACTGTATACAACGAAAGTGTTATATAGTACAGTATAAGATGTTTTAAATAATATTTTCATACTCTTTGCTTTCCATCTTTGTATAGTCATATAATTTGCTTTCTATCTTGGAATTTTCATACAATTTGTTGTTGTTTTTTGAATTTCTATCAATGCATTTTCATATCATTTGCTTTCCACGAATGTATTTTCATATCCTTGGCTTTTTACTAATATATTCTCATATAATGTGCTTTCTTAAAATGTATTTACATATAATTTGTTTTTTTACCAATGTACGAGTATTTTCATATAATTTGCTGTCTACCAATTTATTTTCATGTAATATGCTTTTCAACGATATATTCTCAAAACCTTTGCTTTCTATTTTTAAGGATAGAAAATACATAAATGGAAAGAAAAGTATACGCATATTTGTATATTCGCAGATAACTGAATGGTATTTGAGATCCACAATTGGCATTAAATATATATCCAAACTGATATTTGTCCAAGTATGATATTACATCCAGGAAAAATTGACCAAAAGAGATTGCCACATGGCGATAAAGTCACAATATTATATTATACACATTTAAGTGTTATATAATTGAACAGGAAGAGGTATTATATATGTTGTTTAACATTTTTTTGTTATTTTGGTTCTTCGCAATATTTTCTAGTTGGATATATTTTTCACAGAAATATCCTTTAAATTACTGTGTAAACAACCCCCATTGATATTTTAAATCTTTTATTTTTATCACAAATTTTACTTCGTAACAATCCGCAGTAAATTCTTCATACGAAATTCATTTACAAAAAAAAGAAATTTATGATAAAACACCGATAATCGTTAGGCCTCTCTTTGTAAAAGATTTTCATAAAGATAAGTCATTAAAGTCGTAACAACCTCACAAAGAGCATATTATCTAATAAATAAATAAAACATCTCAAAACACGTTTACTGGTTCATTCTGGAGATCATAAAAATCTTCCATATAAGAGCCCAGAATTTTCTTTTTTATTACATTTGTTTGTCTCTCGTTTTTTTTCTTTTTACAAAATTTCAAGACCGCCATAAAACACTTCAAGCAAAGTAATCAGATAAAAAGAGGCTTTCACGCACTTCGTCCTGAAATATTCACGATTCATAAATCAAACATCTTCGGAATAAGGAATTTGTGAATAAAAGTCATGCGTGACCTACACAATTGCAACACGCTGTAGAGATTTCGTGTAGACTTGAAAAAAAAATCAAGTTTATGATATTTTAAATTTTCTATGCTTAAGACAATGGGCCACTAAAACATACATACTCGAAACTGGACAGCATCAAAATCTTCTAAGATAATAGTCCGCAACAATACTTTAGTATCAACTTTGAAGTATGAAATTGAAACGTGGAACAAAACTGAAAATAACCGTATCAATACTGTAAAAAAGAGTGCACTTAGAAGAATGCATGGGGTAACGATGTATTACAGAATACGGAATTAAGGGATAAAGGATGAGTGTGAACTTAAGGCTATATGTATTAAGTAAGATAAAGAAGAGCACTCTCAGATGGTTTGGGCACATGGAACGAAGGAAGGAAGAAAGAGTAACAAAATAAATATGCAGTGCATATGTGAGTGGAAGATGTGGTAGGGGTTAAGTAAGAAATGTAAAGTTTGATCAAGTGAATATTTTGAAAGAAGGAAATGTAAAAAGTCAAAGTAATCGGAGTAGCAATATAATAAAGTGTATAGATGGAAAATAAGCGAAAAATACTTGTCACGGTAGGAAAATCAAGCGCTCTCTCCTCTATGCCTTCCCCGATAGGGCTATAGCGTGATGTTATGTATTATATATGTATACATTAAAATACTTTTAAATGGGAAACTTTAGTATTTAATAAGTGAATAAGTCCTTGGTCGATCCTTCATGAATGAAGGACGTGATATCTCCAGTCCATATGCCCAACTCTGCCCACAACGATTTTCCGGTTCTTCTTACTTTGGGCTTTTTAGAGTTCTGCCGTCACAAAGGGCCCTATTAAATTAATGACCTAGATAGTCCATCAGGTCGATGGTATATTTCTGCCAAGTTGTCCCTCCACACTGCCTGTTTTCTTTAATATTTTCTTCTTTGTGGTCAAATAATTGGAGTACTTTTCGCAGAAAAATTGCGTGCAGTATGCCATGAATTCCAAGGTTTTGCATGGTAGAATACCCTCAGTATGCATCTACAGCACCATACCTCGAATGCATCTACATTTTTTTCTCACATTTGCAATCAGTTCCAGGTCTCCGCGCCATACAAATCGAGAAGATCAGGGAATGCATTAGCCTTTGTTGGTTGCTATTGAAATGTTTCGATCTGTTTGCTAACCAGGGTATCATAAATATATTACTCCACGAAATAATAAACTGAACCAGTTTGAAAATTCTTGTATTTAAATAATAGAGTTTTAAGGTTGTACACTTTATAATCTAACAATTTCTTACGTGAGTTAATTTTTCACCAAATCAAGGAAAGGATAAATGTATAATTTTATATGAGTTGTGCTTATATTATTTTTTTTAACATCGTAATTTTTTGTAACAACACGCACTCTGAATTTCAAATAGTAACTGGGCTGCAAATATTCTATTAATCGAAATAGATCGTAATAAATAAATGTTTCCTTGTCAAGTTAAAAATAATGCATTATCTCTAAAAAGTCAACTAAAAATTAATCGCTTTTATCTATCAACCGAAATATATATAAAAAAAACTACTTAATTTAATGATGAAGGTATTTTTGTCATTAAATAAAATCATGAATAGAAAACCATATAATTTTGACGTGTTATTTAATCAAATTCACTTTTGTCAACAGAGCAATATTGTACTATTTTATTAAACTTTCGTTGTTTACAGTAAAACCTGACGGATTTAATACCATGTGGCAATTTCATCGAACCACTCAGAAAAATGTCACAGTGGCCTTAAATTAAAACTTTTGAAGTAGAATTCAATTGAAAAAAAAGTGTGTCAACAGGAATTGAATCCGAAATTTAACGGAAAGAAAACAGGCGTCTTTTCACCATCGAAGTCTGCTAAAAAGATTTAATATTGGTGTATGTGAGGGAAACGTGGATGTGGAAAATGAAGGAAAGGAGCCGAGTATATGCGGTGGAAATGCATGCGTAGAAAAGAATATGTGACAAAATGAAAAACGTTGTTATTAAGAATGAATGTGAACTAAAGACGTATTTACTTAGTACATGTTAAAGATATTTAAGATAACTTAAGAGAAAACCTAACTGACACCCTTTTTAAAAATAATCGTAAACCAATGGGAATTGAACCCATAACCCTTAGGCTAGAAGACTGGAGTCTTACAAAATGAGATCGTCTTAGAATGTAAAATAAACTGAACGTTAATGTATGTAGAACAAAAGTGCGAGACTTCTATATATTTTGTTATAAAATATGTAATTTGTTTATTTGCTTTTTTAAAAAATTCTATTTTTCGACAGGTCTCAGCAAAATTCATTAATAATTCCTTCATATATTGCTATATCGGCTATACATAATTCAAATAAAGCAATTCGACAAAAAAAAACTTGCTGGTTATATCCTAAAATATTCATAATTCATAAATCAAAGTTTTTCTTGTCCATAAAAAAAACTCCGAGGAAGAGCAGCGCTTTTTAAACTAATATATAACAAACCGTATATGGTTTACTTGTATATTTCTATAAGGAAACAAGTTTTCAAACATACCTTCACGGCATTTCTTTGTTAGAACAGACAGAGAGAATATTTTCTCTAGTTCCTTCTTTCAAATACCTTCTTTCGGTTTACTTGGTCTAACCTTACCTTCCTCGGTATTCATCTTCCACGAATCCTAATTGTGTTGGAATAATATACTATTCCAATCATAAAAAGTATGTACACACTATTTTTTTTTATAAATAGACTTTCCGGTAAATAAATTCTCTGCTTACCCCGCAAAAGACACGACGTGATGATATGTATGTATGTAATATACGTATATTTGTTTGATTTATTAAGCTTTATTTTTTTGCGACAATGCAACTTCAATTATTTACCTTTGTCTCGTTGGTTGGAAGAGATTATCACCTGGTAAAACACCCACCACATTATTATATAGCAAAGTATTAAATAAATAAATACATTATGGGTAGTTAATTAAATAGGTTAAAACGGAAAATAAATTTCTCAGTGTTATTTATTAGCCACTGTATGCGCATGCATCTGTATGTGTAGAATTAATCAACCTGAAGTTAGGGGAGTGGGGATGGGGGGCGAACAAATACGACTGTCTAGAGCAGAACCGCCCTTCCTTCTACATCGTTGTTGTGTCAGCCACTCCATACAACCACCATGTACTCCAAGATAGTTTTTGAAAGTTTACTTGTGCTGAAGCATATCTTGGTTTTATTTTATATTTTTTAAAACGTATTTATTGAATTATAAAAGGTGATTCTTCAGTCAAGTTCCAGTTTCAAACATTCATAAATTTTAATTTGTTTCTTTTTAAGGTAATTTAAAAGGCATATTTAAGTTTATAGAGTATTTTAATAACAGATAAACGAATGAAAGTTTTTGAATTTTTGCAAATCAAGAGCCAATTATTCGAACACGATGCGCATATCGACGTCTTTTTACTGATGGAAATGTTTAAGTAAGACCGACGACAAACACAATGCGTATATCGACGTTCTTTTACTGTGAGTAGTTTATTTGAGATAAATATGCGTTGTAAACATTGCTGGATCAAATAAACTATAATTTGAAAAAAAAAAAGGAAAGTGAACAATAAGAAACATTTTACTGTTGTAGATATCAAAGAAAAATGATTGAAGTCAAAATAATGGAGTTCTGTTCTCTTTGCATTACCAACAGAGGAGGATAAGGCGTGATGTATGTAGAATTTTTTTTACCAAGAGGCAATCACTGTTAATTTGTTTTTCTCTCTACTATCTTCATAGGATTGATACTTTTTCTTAAAATCACATTATAGAACATTTTAGACCTTAATGTCAATACCAATGAAGACATATTATTTATTGAATTACACAAAATCCTACCGCGTATCGTCTTTAATAGACTATGTCCTTGGTTAATTTCAAAATACAATATCCAAGAGAAAAATATGACTTGTATTGTATTACACTTTTTTTGTATACGAAACCGTGATTTTGTTGTTGAAGGTTGTCTGATAAATTAATAAAAACGAAGGTTGTCTGATAAATTATATCCGGAAAATAAAAATTATATTGAAAGTTTATTCTTCATAATTAATAACGTAATATGTAGTTAAAACATTTGCGAAAGGCTATACCTATATACATTTTATATCTTAAGAAATAATCTAATTTATATATTATATGAACTAACTTAATTTTAATTTCCTACATGTAATTTTATTGTTAATAATCTTAATATATAATATAATTTCATAGAAATAGTTAACATCTACATACTACTAATAACTAGATAACAATTCTTACAACTAATTATTTAGCAAGTACATGCCCATTCGTTCAGGCTACTTGTATTCCATCACATTCACTCAGACCTTGTTCCTCCCAGCAAATAATGTAGGTGGACTAGTTAGGCAACAGATAATGCTTTGGGAGCCTGTGCTTATAACGGAAGGGTAGATTGGACTTCCTCTCTTAAGCCTCCAGGAGAAAATTTATTCAAAATAGTGAAATTAATGAAGAAACATTTTTTTTTCAAAATTAAAGAGGAATAAAAATAAATATCTTCCTTCTCAAAAGGCTTTTGCTGAAAAAGAGAGTAAAAATGCCTTAAAAGTAAACATATTCACGCATGGTTAATATACTTTTAACATTAAGTACTTTTGACATCTTTTACAACCGTTATCTTTCCGGCATGCGGAAAATTTTATATCTTCTCTCAAGAATCGTAGGAAAGTTTTTAGATTAAGACAAAATTTGGATTGGGTCACTGGAGACACTTTTATGGTCTTCCTCTTTGTCTTTGTGTTTCGGGTGGAAAATATAAATATATAATTTTTTTAAACTTAATGAAAAAAAGGATATAAATGATCGAATTCATAGTTAACGTTATATTCCCGAATATTAGACGGGGATAAATTGGCATAATTCGAGTGAAGTAGTCCAGAGCAGAGTTCGAATCGGAGACTGTCTGCACGAAAATCCTGTGCGTTTTTTCATGCACATCATATTGACTGAAAAACTTTAACATAGAGAGCTATCTATCTGTAAGAATATTTTATTGGAAATACAATTTGTTTGGGCAATTTTTAATCCTCTCGTATGTAATTCCGTGCTCAACAATTCTGTGACCCCGAGTGCATAACATGTCAAAAATCGAGATATTTTAATGATGAAAATCTGATTGTTGATCATGTCTACGAATTAGGCCGCAAAATATAATAATTGCTTCCCTACTTATTCTCTTTAAAGGATGCGTAGTTTTCGTACTGTTTTAAGTCAAAAAAAATCTTTTGAATAAAACAAATGTATAGTTTTAAATATTTTTTCCAGTTTTTGTCGTGCCCGTGTCGAGATCAAATGATGCTTGATGTTTCAAAGGTGTTGCACCTATCATTCTTAGAGTGATTTTAAAAAGCATTATCGAATATAGTAAGCACGTAAGAAGCACCCACCTAACCATTTGCACTTGCAACCACAACGTGAACATGTATTTGGTCTGCTCATTTAACTCCTCTCACGTTCGTAACGTAAATATATGGTGGCGGTGGTATAAACGTGGCTAGACCATGTACCTATATGGTAAATTACGACGAGCGCATCACGCGCGTCCCTGTCAAGGCGATTTCGAATTAATCTATTAATTGATCATCCAAAAGTTAGATATAACTGAAAGTCTTTTGACAATATCCAGGAAAATAATTCAACGTGTTTAATTATTGTCGAAAGAAAATCTGGAAAAGTTTCTGAGGTGATCATTGAGACAGTTGAAGGAAAATGAGCGATAGAAAAGTGTTCATAAGATAGATAGATCAAATAAAGGAATAAACAGGATCCTCTTTAAATGCTGCACACAACAGAGCCCAGGACCAAGAAGGATGGACAAAGGTAATGGACCAAGTTCCAGGCTTAGCAGAGGATCACGACGAGCATTGATCATGCGATGATGAAGAACTATTATTTTCCAAAATAATTTTAAACCAGTAGAAAACGGGCATGAAAATCTTTTAACATATGTAACAAATTATATCATTTGAATGATGTGAATTTTTCGAGTGCTATTTAAGAATCAATATACATATTGAACGACCATTTTTTATGACACTAATTAAAAAAAATAAGGAAGTGTGATGTTGTACATAAATTATTATTTTCATATAAATATAAAAAATCAATTAATTAAAAAATATAAAAAAACAATTAATTAAAATTTCAGAGTGATTCTGTACAACCCAACAAGGAAGTTAATTTAAATAACGTACAACCTGAAATAAAGGATATTTAGCCTGAAAATCAGGAATTTTAGCGTGAAATTCAGAAGCTTGCTTCTAAAAGCTATTTTTGTAAAAGGCTTTAAATGGTAAAGCACCACAGCATCGACTAAGATTTAATTACTTGAAACACCATCTCCATGCCGCTAAATACCCTCCGGCTGTTACAGTTGTGCGCTGTTTATTTACTCGGCCATCTTCTCTCTTCCCAACTTCGTGACCAAACCAACTCGAATATACGGTCTTAAATATCTGAAGCACGTTCACAGATAATAGAAATGTAGGAGTTGAGTTTTCCAAGTAAGATTTATTGTAGGAAAAATAAAGTAATGTTTGCTGTTGTAATACAATTTAAAATCTCGGTAGTGTAAAATTTATACTTAATTTTTTTCTCAGAATGAAGAACGATGCATTTTTTATACTTTTGTTGTACACAGTATAACCTGGCGCGCTTATTGCCATATGCCAATATCTTCTAACCAACCAGAAAGGTTTTAAAGAGGCCTTAAGTGAAAACCAGACTGGAATCCTTTGTAAAAAATCTGGATTCCAACAGGAATCAAACCCGCAACTTTCGGATTGGGAGACGAGCGTCTTACCAATTAGGCAACGGTGATCGTTAATGTAGTAAGTAAGATAAATACGGTAACCTTGAGATGGTTTGGACATGCGTAGATGATGAATGACTTAATAAAGAATATACGGTTAATGCTGTATTCGCCATTTTTCCCGGATATATTGATATTCTTTTAGGTTGCATTTTGTCAAAGTGTTAAACCTCAAAATAAGCTTAATTGCTCTGTCATTCCTCTTGACCAAGGACTTTTATCTGCATCGTGGTCATTATAATCTCGCTTCAATGTAGCGTCAACAATGATTTCCTTCCATGTTGTAAAAAAAGAGTTATTTAAAAATAATTGAGTGTAAATCACACTCAATGGAAAATTGGTCATTGTGCATTGAACGAACTAAAAATCTAGTAAAAATGTCTGTGGTGTATTTGAGACAAAAGTGGGAGATTTATTTGAGATAAGTAGACGGTACATACGTAACTGGACCAAGTAAACCACAATTTGAATGAAAGAAAGATAATTAAAATAAATATATTTCTGTTGAAGATATCAAAGAAACATAATTAATAAAATAACAGAGGATAAGGCGTGTTAGTTAGTTTTTCTACCAAGAGGATTGATAATTTTGCTAAAATCACATAATATAATCTTCCTGGACCGTAATGTCGATGTCAAAGAAGACATATTGTATAAGTGACGTACTTTTTAATTCCAGTACAGTGCAGTCTGGAACTTACCCTCTAGAATTTGCATCCATCGATATCAGTCCTGGACAGCTTGACGCTAGCTCTATACTTGAATATAAGAACTTGGTCACAAAATAATTAAGAAAGGGATTTTGCCCAGCGATTTTTAATGGCGAGAGTTACTTTAAGAGTGGTTCCATTTCTGAGAAAAACTCGCTGCAATTTCTGTGATTAAAATTAGTAAATAAATAATTTGAGCAAAAGTTAGACATATTCACTCTCAACTATTTCTCTTTCTTGCTCTTTGTTCTTTACTGTCCATGTCATTAGGCTCTCAAACCAGCTATCAGTTGCCATAAGATTAACACTAGCATTGGCTTATAAAACAATTATATTTCTATACATTTCCCCAGTTTATTTTCCTTTCAGTTATTCGTGATACTGAAAAAATGGAGCTTGATTTGTTTTGTTATTTTAATTTGCTATGATTTTTTATCGCATTTATGATTATGTGTAACCTAAAAATCTTAGTGACCTCATCAAACTATGTTATTTGACTGTATAACTTCAATAAGTAAAATTAAAAGTAAGTCGATGAAGAAAACTTAGACCACTGTATTGTTTATCTAAGAGCAGTCACGTAGCGACAATGAGTTTTAATTTGACTTGAAATTAATAAAAACGAAGCTTAGACGTGTCACTAACTCGAGGCTGTTAGGGGTGGAGGGTTGGACACCGGGAGGCAAATAAAGATAAGCGAGAAGCACGTGTAGCTCTAATGAGACTTGCTGTGACGAGAATACAGCCTTCTGTTAGTTTTGGCGTGAGATCTTAAACTTGGCACGTTTTTGTAATTTCGCAGATAGTTTAATGGTTGAGTTAAAATTAAATGTTTTTTAACTCAAAAATACCATGTAACATACCTTGGTCTACATTAGTGATTGCTAAAAAAATCTAATTACGCCCGCCTCTTGGTGTCCCCCGTTGTGCATCAAGAACCTTTTATGAAGTAGAACCAATCGCTTTAGGAATCAGTACTTTTAGATGACTGATAAATATTTCACCTTCATTTCTTGTGAATAATAACAAATTTATATGTTTTAAGAAATATAAAACTTCAATATATTTTTATGTTGACCACGGACCCATTTTGTGTTGGTAATATGTAATTTTGTATGGTATGCGCATGTTTGTTCTTTCAAATTGTTTTTGTTGTAATTGTTTAAAACTGTTTTTTTATTTTTTTATATAATGTATCCTTCTTAATGTGTTGAGCACTCACTCCTGGTTCTTTCATTTTATTTTTGTTCTTATTATTTTAATAAATAAATATAGGTTTATTGACAGTAACATAATATGTACATAGATTCATTTATCCTGAAATTATATATAAATTTCAGGATAATGTCGAAAAAAAAAGAAAAACTCTCAAAATGTATGGGCTCATTTCATAATATGAGGTTACATTGTGCCGTTTATTTATATAAATAAATTTAAAACTTTTTAATAAACCTAGGGCTTAAAGATCGGGGTTTAATGGTACTCAAAATAAATAACCCATGTATCACTTTTCTTGAATGAATCAAATGAGAAATTATAACAAACAAAATTTTGTTTTAAAAAATGCCCCCTAACGAATGTAAGTGTGGTGTAGAAAACGGCACAGCTTGCTGTGTTTAATGCCATGCACCAATCTCTTACTTTTGAGACAACCAACTATTATTGCTTGGATAAACGAGTTGAGAGGTACATCGAGCCCCAGCGGGTGAGTTTTGCCTGTAGACGCATTGCCATATGACCTCTTAACTCCCCGGAAAACCTGTAAATATATTAATAGATTCTGTACTGGTATAAGCAGAACCAAGAACAAAATGTCTAAATTTGATATGTTACGTGATGGATCGATTCTATGTGTCTGCGGTGAGGAGTTGTCCATGCGACACTTGTAGTAACCAAAAAACCCGGCGTCTTGCACTGAAGAATACTTGATTTGTAGAAAGCACAATGGTATATAGGATAAAGAATTCTGGACCGACGTTGTGTAGTACATATACATGAAAATAAGAAGAAGTCCAGTGGTAAATTCTTCATAATTCGAACTTCCATATCTAGCAATGTTAGTCTATCATATATAATTTTTAAAACTAGCCACAGCGCCGACGTAAGTTCAAAGCGTTCTGAGACGAAAATAATTATAATCATATTGAAAGAATGTTTACACTCCCACACAGAATGTCAAGCTTCTCAGTTCTTTTCCCCATCACCGACCTTCAGATATCAAATATCCACAAACCGCATTTTCTCATATCTTTTGTCTGCCTTTCCCAGTCATAGCAAATATTAGCTCACTCGGATCAAATATCTCCCTTGTTGAATCTTCCTTCGTTGTTTGCTCTAAGTGCTTAGAAGCTACTGTGAAATTGCAGTAAATCATCGAGTGGAAGAACTCATGTTTTTTCATAAAAACCTCAGTTTTACTTATTTGAAGAGAAAAACTACGTGGCCTAGTTGATTGCGTGATTATCTTCTTCTGAGGGTTCTGAGTTTGATTTCCAGAGATTCTTAGTAATTTCAATCCCGATTGAAAAGCCCGCTTGTTTATATTATGTACAACAAAACACTAAAGTATGTCCAAAAAATGTCGAGGTCTGCCAAAATGAAACCATCGTAAATTAATGCATTGATAAAATGGATGTTTTCAATAAGATTAAAAAAATAGTTTTAAGATAGTTTAAAGATAATAAAGGATGAAAGAATGACTAAGTGAGTACATAAGTCAGAAGTGAAAGGTGTGCGGAGAAGAGATAGACCTAGGAAAAATAGCTGGATTAAGTGGACCAGATTTTGAAAGACGGTTAAGTGAGATTTATGGTGATTTGGGGATGTGCAGAGAAATAATGAATAAGCTAGTATGCAAGCCAGAAGTGCTAGACTTGGAGCGCAAACGCTAGACTTGACTTGAAAATAAATATTTAGATTAAAAACTATATTTTTGTTTAACCTTTCCCTTCCGGTGCTAAAAAAAATTGCGCGTTCCATGATGTGTATTCAATACACATGTAAAAATGAGCGATTTAAAATCAGAAAAATAAGAATATTCATAGCCAATCGCTTAAATTAATAAAATTTGAAGTCAAAAGTGATAATAATTAAAATTTAATTGCTGAAAACATGAAAAAAACATCGGCCGACGTTCACAAAACGGACGAAGAGACCACCTCAAATGGATGCCCCAGAGCTACCGAGACCTGAAACGGACTAACACTGTGTATGTTATACCTCGAAGGAAGAAACACAATTGCGAACTGAGATTCTATTTCTTGCGTTCCCATGTACCGAAGTAGAGTGAGACGTCAATAGCGTCAATTCCACACACAAAGTGGTTTTTTAGAATGAATATACCTCCGTCACACACTGGCACACGTTTGATTGTATTGGTGAATTTATTTCCGATATTCACAAAATATCTCTGATGTGGCCGATAAGTGCTAATTATTATTTTCCCATTCAATGTGTAAATGTATTACGGAGGAACACTTAAAATCTGAACCCTGTATTTATTATATTTGTCAAGATATTAAATTTTTTAGAAGCAATGTGTACTAGTTACACATCACAGGGAAGGAAGGGTTAATAACTCCGGCGTTACTTTTTTGAAATTCCATATTTAATATAAAATTGAAACACTGTAAAATCAAGTGTCGATTGAATAACGGATATTTCAATTTTAACAACGAAATAAGTTGATTAATTTATTTAACACTTTCAGACAAATACATCTGATGGATTTGTTTGCTACAAAGCAATTTCTTCAATCAACCAGTTTTAGTTTCATAATTGTTATTGGTATCCATGACCATGTCTTAAACGTACTCGTGATGGATGAAAACAATATGTGAGAAATACAATCAATAATTAAAATTAAACAATATATTATATGTTAACCACTTAACAGTCGGATTTTTAAGACGCGACGTAACACAATAACGAACTGTGAACGAATAAATTCTATACGAAAATATATTCCGTTCGGAGAAAACAAGTTGAAACAAAATCTGCCCAAACGACGCTCGGGAGAAACATTCCCAACAAGTCGAAACAAGATTTGCCCGAACGAGGCTCGGGCTCGTCAGTAAACTCCATAAATAATATCAAACACTGTCAAAGCAAGTATTGAAATGCATTGTGATATGCAAAAAATAAAGTAAAATAAAACAATGGGAAAGTGTATATAACATATTATTTATAGTTAAGGCATTAACATTGTGGAGGTTTAAAGACACTGTAATTTGTTTTATCAACCACTGTTTATTCCGCTTTTTGTAATGGTATAGCCCTACCGGTTTCACGGCTTTCACTTCATCATCAGGGGAGCACAAACCAGACTGATGATGAGGGGAAACCGGTAGGGTTATACCGTTACAGACCTTGAAATCGGTATGGTTATACCGTTACAAAAATTAGAATAAATAGTGTTTGATAAAACAAATTACAATAGAAAAGTGTATTAATTTTATTTAAAAAAATATAGTTTTAATAGACGTTTCACTCAATTCAAAGCTTATAAAATGCCACTTGGTACACTTCTGATTAAAGTCACGCATATTCTCACTTATTTTCGTAACCGCTAGAAAAAATAAATACTATGAACATAATCTTTGATGTTATTTTTTCCCTTTACTGGAAATTGGAATGTAACGCTGGATGATCCATATGAATAAAGGAGAAATAATAAACAGCTATCTTGTTTAGATATTGTCAAAACAGGGCCTTTTATGGTGGAGTGCAATGTATACGTTGCACGCGGGCATTGATATTAATTCCATATAAACAATAATGATATTAATTCCATATAAACATCGCGCCATTTCCATGCCGGGGCAAAGAGAGAAGATAAAGCGCCAGACTTTCTTTTTTTACACACATTGTTCATCTTTTACACATCCATACAATTTCTTCTTCAACTCCTACGATTTCTCTGATTTTCTACGTTTCCTTGTTTCAAAATAGCATTCACTTGATCAAACCATGCATTTCTTGGTTTTCATCTATCACGCCTTCTAGTCACAATTCCACCTTATATTTGTTTTTATTAGTATTTCTTCATTCATTTGTCCTACATGTCCAAACCCTCTCAGAGTGCTCTTTATCTTACTCAACACTTAATATCTTAACAACATGCCTTAAGTTCATATTTATCCCTAACCAATTCCTTCCGTATTCTGTCATTCATTGTCACTCCATGTATTTTTCTTAGTGCACGTATTTCTACAACATATATTCGGCTCCTTTCAGTCTTTTTCATGTCTACGTTTCACTACTATATGTTAAAGTCCTTATGAATAAAGGATAAATAATATTTAACTGCCATTTCGTTTAGATATTCTCCAACAGGGTCTTTATGGAAGAGTGCAATGTGTGTGTAGGTGTTGATACTTCTGAATACACACATACGGCGTATTTTTAACACAAAAGATATGTTTTTATTCGTGCAGTACCCAACAAAGTATTCGAACTGGTGATGATACAACATTGAAATTGGCTCAATAATCGAGTCTTCGGGTTTAGAATTACTGGAGCAGAGATGGAACTCGCGGTTCGTTCGTCAACAGCACCCGCACTAGTGTCAAGTCTAGCGTTAGAGCAACAAGTTTAGCACGTTCGAATATCGTTCCCAGACAAGCTCTTATACCAAATTGAGACAATTTTTTGTAGGATCCATCGGGAACATCCAGGTTTTTAGGATCCATTTAAAATCAATCCGTTCGCCACACTTAAGCCAGTGTATACTTTTTAAATGTGAACCAATATGGTAATATGTTTGACTACCATGTATCAACCTAGTAACTACATTGAAAACAGACTGTAGTATATTTTTTTAATATTTGTAAATCAAGTCAACCAAAATAAATAGAATTACAACAATGCAGACGCGAAATAACACATTAATAAAGAAGAGTTTTTACTTCCCTTGTTGGAAGTCATCGTACAAATTTTAAATCTCTAAAACTGAAGAAACCGTATAACTAATTTGCCAATCGAAGGAGAGCTTAAAATCAAGGCAAGAAATTTGACGTTATCTTCTGAAAAGATAGCAACACCCAAAACTGGGTCTTGAACAATTTTCTTTTTCAAAAGGTCTTCTTTTTATTTTATTATTTAGGAGATTTAACGACAAATGACAGCCCTGCTTTTTCCTGAATTCCTTCTTCAACACTGAAACTCAGTGTAAACATTAAACACAGTGCTGGATCCTTTACGAGATTCTTCGTAAGGCACATATTTCAGATAACAAAGGTTAGGGTGTAAGTTTCTTGAAAATGTTGAGAAAGTTTTCATAAACAACGAGAAAATCTCTATTTTGATATTGTACACGACGCTGCAATCTAAAAAAAAGCTTGTCTTTAATGTTATCAAATTTGTTATGGTTTGAGCATGAATAAAGAAAGTTTAACAAAACATATATACTGGAAAATTGAGTGGAAGGTGTGGTAGAAAAAAACAATAAACGTATGGATCAAATAAATGATACTTTGAAAGAAGGTAACAAAGAAAGGCAGGAAAATGATACGAGTTGTTTTAAAAGGTGTATGGATGCAGAAGAGGCGAAGGGTGTACATTGAAAGAGGGATATCTGGCACTTGTTCCTCTCTACTTACCCCGACAGGGAAATAGCGTGATGGTATGTATGTATGATATCTGTTAAATATAACCTATGGACAATTTTATTCACAATTTTATTCGTCTGAGATGTACTTGTACGGTGAGCTTTTAATTGTACGCTTTATATAAATTTCAATTTATAGTTTAAATAAGACGATTGACTTTCTCTCGTGAGTTTTGGGTAAGGTTCCCAGTGGTTCTAGAAAAAAATAAAAGAACAGGTATCAGTCTGATAACGTCTAGTAAGAATACGCGACTTGCTGATGTTGTTGTTCAAGGGTTGTTGCCTCCTCAAGTGGAGTGTAGTATAGCCAACACATATGATAACGAACTGCAAATTCCAATCTGATTCCAGTGCAAGCCTTAAGGCTCAATTAATGGGGTAGAAAACATGCTGTTTAATATGTCCGAATTACCAGTTCGGTCTCGTTGGTAGAAGGTTTCACTCCCAACACAGGTTACAGGTTTGATTCCTAATGAAAGTTAAAAAAGTCTCAGTCTGTTTTTTTCACATCGGGACTATTATGATATTTGTGATGGTTGGAAGGTATTGTCAAATGAACATAGGTCCCACCAGGTTGTACTGTATGCAACTAAAGTGAAATACAATACGATGTTTTTATTGAAAAACTTCTTCAACCCAAGATCAATGTGTACACGTATTATGCCGTATTGATTTATTTTATTTACGTTACATAAGCATAATATGTGAATATCATTTTATTTACGTTACATATGCATAATATGTAATATGTGAATATCATTTTATTTACGTTACATATGCATAATATGTGATATGTGAATATCATTTTATTTACGTTATATATGCATTATTTACGTTACATATGCAAACCGGCAGGTTCTACAGTATACAACGACTTCAGAATCCAATATATAACACTGGAAAATGTCCTGAAAAAGGTCGTATTTGAGCTATCGTTTTTTTATATAAAGGTTGTACTCGTATCTCGAAACCAAAATTATAACAATGGACGAGTATTTTTATATACTTTGAATACACAAATTCATGCAAAATATTCCACATTATACGATTTTCGCCTGTTACGTAATGTGGGTCTGATTTTTTATTCATATGGAAAAACACTTAGGAGGATTCTACTCATAGTGTTAGGCGGTGGCGAGAATATATCCACAGTCACTCGATTGGTTTAATATCTCTAAGCCGCGCGTCACTGAGTGTTTAGCCGCCATTACATTGGTGGTTGGTACATACAAATATAATATAAGATGGTGTCTTACTCTGTTGTAACTGTCGAGAATATAAAAATTAAGTACCTCTAATATTGTTAGACAATTAACATTACATTGGAGTACTTTTAATATGAATAACGCGATTGTTTAAAATTTTGATCATAAAATCTTAATGACAATTACATATTAAAAACAAGGATGTTTTGGAACTGGATTGAAATACACAAAGTAGATGAGCTTTTTGGCCCGCTTCAGGACCCAGAGGCTTTTGATCGCCAACCCCATTAGGAAGTTCATTCGTATAATATCAAAACATTCGAATCGACAATGCGGGCACTCTGTTACTATGTTGAAAGTCTGCAGAAGGCTTTAGAGCCACATTATTTTTTTCACATAAATTTGGTAACATTACAATGATTTTTTTTAATCAATCTTAATGATCGAATTGTGCTAATATATTTTCAAGTTTCTTTTTTGTAATTGGTGATTTTTATGAATAAATTTTTTCTCAGCTCTCAGCTCCGAAGTGCAACCTTTGGCTAATTTGAAACTTAAAATTATGTTTATTCATCTCACTTTTTCTCTTCATTCTCCCCGATTTCCCCGAGTATATCATATGCGGTGCATTTTTTTTTTTACCTGGCGAGTGTATTGCCATGTGGCAATCTCTTCCAACCGACCAGAAAGATGTTTTTATAGGCCCTAAGAGTTTACCAGACTGGAATCCCATTATGAATTGAGTTCATTTTATTTGTATTGTTTTTATATTCTTTCTACATCGGCGATTGTTTATGTTTCAAATTATCACGTAGAACTTAATTATTGGTTTACTGTTAAAAATAAGATTAAACTTACAAATTTTATTGTATTATCAAGTTCCTGCAATCAAAACGCCATTAGAGGGACATTATTCAATATACTGTGCTATTTTTTTTTCTTCCCTTTTCATTAATTTAACATAATTGGATAGTCCGGATTGATATATATGGTACACACATACCATCATGCGATTTCCCTGTCCGGATATGTAGAGAAGGTAGAGCACCAGACATTTTTATCTCGATTTACATTCTTCGTTTCTTCTACATTCATACACCTTCTCATTAACTAATAAATATTTGAAATATAACGTCACAGCTAACAATCGAAATAATCTATAAAATTTAACACCGTATCCAAGTTCTAGTCTTCACGAATAGCTACTAGTCGGAAAACTTAGATGAACTGTGACATAATGGTGTACACCAGAGATAGAATTTAATCATATTATACCATTAAAAAAATCTTTAGTACTATGCGTATCCAAAAAGTAAGTGTACTGAGGCTCTCACGACCGGATGGATTTTATTTTCGACATGTTGGCTACACTTCCGTGTAGCCTGACCCTTCCCCTCCGCAACGAGACCGGTTCGATGTCAGTACGTTGAGAAGTGTCGACGCGACAACACGTTTCGTGAAAAATGTCAACCCAATCTCCCGCCAAGTGCGAAAATTTGTAAAAAGGCAAGAGTTTTTGAGGCGCTGCAAACTCCATGGAGATTAATTTCTCCGCTCCATCGTTACTGGAGATGAAACTTGGGTTGCACACTATACGCCTGAAATCAAAAGGCAGTCTCAGCAGTGGCGTCACACCTCTTCACTCTCCGCCAAAAAGTTCAAAACCACAATTTCAGCCAAGAAAATCATGGCATCCGTGTTTTGGGACTGTCAAGGCATCATTTTAATTGAATATATGCCTCAAGGGGAGACCATCAACTCTGCAAGATACTGTGAGATCCTAAAAGAATTGCGGAGGGCGATTCAGAACAAGAGGAGAGGCATGCTGACAAAAGGAGTCTGCCTGCTGCATGACAATGCCAGACCACACACGGCCAACGCCACGAAGGAACTGCTCGCCTCGTTTAAATGGGATGTCCTGAACCATTCCGCGCATTCCTCTGACCTAGCACCTTCAGATTACTATCTCTTTACTTCCCTGAAGCTGTACATGGGTGGTAAAAGGTTTTCAACCGACGAGGAGCTAAAGGAGGAGGTAGAGAAGCGGACGGAGGGGTTGGCGGGAAACTACTTCGAGGAAGGCATCAAAAAGTTGATACCCCGCTACACCACCTGCATTGAGAGGAATGGCGACTATGTCGAAAAATAGCTTACATATGTACTACGGTAACCACGTAAGTTTTTTGTTTAAATAAAAAAAATTGTAACCTACAAAAATTCAGTACACTTACTTTCTGGATATGCCTCGTATATAATTCAGGGATCCATAGTAAATGGAAAGTATTTAAGAATATGAGACTTAAAACTGTTGCAAAATGTTGAGTTCTTACATTCTTTATTTATAGTGTCCATAGTAAATTGAGTTCTTACATTCTTTATTTTTAGTTTCCATAGTAAATTGAGTTCTTAAATTTTTTATTTTTAGTATCCATAGTAAATTGAGTTCTTACATTCTTTATTTTTAGTATCCATAGTAAATTATTCAAACTTACGTCGTTTTGATGAAAAAACGAACCGTAGAGTACAAACACACGAAAATGTTAAAAATGCTCTATATTTTAAGATTTAGTGAACCACTTTACTAAGCAAGGCCTGTGACGAAATTGTCGCATTATTTAATCACAAATTTCATATACTTATCCTAAATACTTTAAAACACTCAGCTAAAACATTCACATTTTACATTCATATACTTTACACACATTTTGATACAAAGTTAACATACACGCATACAATTCCAACTGAATTATAATGTCAATAACCACATCAAAACCATATTCAACAACTCATCAGACACACTGCTTTTGCATTAATCGTTCACTCACATGTCAATGTGGAGACTTAAAACTCTTCACACCTTGTTTTCCCTGTGTTAGTCACCTCATATAGTTTTTTTTAATTTGAAGATGTTACATTAAAAAAATACTGCGCTGCCTCCGAAATCATTCAAAACTCTAAAATAAAAAAATATTTAATATTTCATTTTATTACTAAACATATTTTTGAAAAATATCATACATCAAACAAAAATATCATAAAAACAAACAAATTTGATAACATCAGACACACTGTTTTTGCATTAATCGTTCACTCACATGTCAATGTGGAGACTTCCAAAAACTCTTCACACCTTGTTCTCCCTGTGTTAGTCACCTCATTTAGTTTTTTTTTTAATTTGAAGGTGTTACATTAAAAAAAATACTGTGCTGCCTCAAAAGTATTTAATATTTCATTTTATTACTAAACATATTTTTGAAAAATATCATACATCAAACGTGACGAAGTTTATTTGACGCGTTTTAAAATTCGTTACCTTATATAAAAACATTTTTTCTTAAATAAAATCATATCATATTATAACTTTCTAAAGTTTACATATAATTTGATTTTCGTTTAAAGTTTACTCAGAACTTAATGTAAATTCAGAACGTTGACTCTACTTTAGTACACGTACCTAAGAAAACATCTCTCATAGAAATAATTTCGTTACTAAACTTATGAATTTCATAAGTTTCGGAATGAAACTGGCTTTTATTTTCCTTTTCTGAATACCAGTTGATATTTAGATAATTTAAATCTGGCTTCATGACGCTCTTCATAATAATAGTAAAAAGCTCTGGAATTTAATTTCTTGCGAACAATTTGTTTTTGTTGAGTATACTAAGTACTTTTATAAAATTTCTTTATTGCAATAGAACGACTTTATTCCATTTCTTCATAGCAAAACTTTGAAGATTTTATTAAAATTGGCTGTTTAAATTTGATTACATAATAAAACTTGTGTGGTGAATAAGTTTCGGAACTAACTAAAATTTTGTTATTTTCAGATTAAATTTAATTAAAGAAGTGAATTAAAAGGAAACAGGAACACCTCTGATTCAAGTAATGAGCATGTGCCTTACCACATTACTGAGAATCATAATATTATAAATGCTAAACTTTATAATTTAAATACCAGAAAAAAAAAAAAAATTCTCATGTGACTAAATATTTATTTTACAAAAATATTTATTTTACAAGTGTAACATAATATGACAACATTTTATTATGCGAGGGTCATCCAGAAACTAAGGTTACAAGGGCTCCTGAGGCCGGGGGATATTTTTTGTTCCAAAGTTGGTGTGTAGGGGGATCCTAACGGTCAGTTTGTTTGGTCCCGTGTGTTTGTTGCCCATTTTGTTCAGTAACAGTAAATCCTTCCGATGGAGTTTATGGTAGTGATGTGATGAGTTGACAACATGTCACGAAGTGAGTTAGATTGTTCAGAGAAGGCCGTACAGATACTTACGACGAGGCAAGGCAGTGATTTCTGACGAATTTGTGCAAAAAATTGAAGAAAAAGTGTAAAATGACCGCCGTGTGACACTTGACGACCTTCACGAAGAATTTCCTGACATTTCTCGAAGTCTCCTTGGTAATAATATTGAGTTGGAAAAACTTGGTTACAAGAAGTTGTGTGCGAGATGGATGCCCAGAATGCTCACACCGGAGCACCATCAAAATCGTGTCACCGCCGCGCGTGAATTTTTGGATCATTTTGCACAGGAAGGAGAAGCTCTATCGTGACGGGGGATGAGACGTGGGTGTGTCACTACACCCCAACATTTTTTCAACGATCAGGAGGTCGAGGAAGCTGTGAATAAGTGGCTGAAAGAGCTGGCGGCGGAAGTCTATGACACTGGCATCCAAAAGCTGGTGCCCTGACTACAGAAATATCTCGATCTCGACGGCAATTACGTTGAAAAATAGTTAAATATATTTGTGAAGTATCCTGTCAATTTCAATTAAATACAAGTATCCAATCCGAACATCTGTTGAACAGTTATTTCCCAAAAATCTCTCCGCTCTTGGCCGAAATTGTCCCATGCCTCTCTCACCTCTCAACCTCCAACCCTTGAATCGTGTACGAGTATATCGGTACCAGTTCGAACGGCATTTAGTCTTGTTTGCGCTCCCCTGAAGATGGGGTGAAAGCCTTGAAACCGGTAGGGTTATACCGTCACAAAAAAGTGGAATAAACAGTGTTTGATAAAAATAAATTACAATACTCGTAAATACAAGCATTTTTCGATCCTACATAAATGTTGTAACCTAACTTTCTGGATGACCCTCGTATAAATATAAACAAAGGTTATGAAAAAGTTCCGGTGTAAATATTTAATGTAACTTTATATTGTATTATGTCCATAAGGTTTTTTCTATGTAAGGTTGAACTTTCAGTTTTTTTACAAGATCTTATTAGCTGCCAAAAATAAAATTGCAGGAATTTTATTTCTAAGTAGGTTAATTTTCTTAAATAAGTTGTTATTATCCTCAAAAGAAAGCAAAAGCATTTAAATTATATTGATTTATTTAATTTATTCGTTTAATACACTTAAATTTTCCGTGTAAAAATATATACGAAGATTAAAAAAACATGTAAAAGGAAAGGTATAATTTTGTCGAAAACTTAGCATCAACGAAAGTACAAGAAACAGTTTTTAAACTTGAATAAATAATATGCTGGCAGTTGTTCGAAACTTTATTCAATGACAAGGGTCCAATTGATATCCCAAATTATAGGTATATAAAGTACTTTGCGTCAGAATTGATTTTCATTGAAGAAGTTTTATTTCACTAAAGTTTTCGAGTTGATTTTGTTAGTTCCATCAGTCCTTGAACTTTTTAATCACTATCAAAATTTTTATGGGGGCTATTATCATCATACCGACCACGTACATTTAGAAATTGCCTCTTAATGTTAATTAAATGTTGCAACAGTTTACATATTTTAAATTAACTTTTCCAAAGGTATTAAAGAAACATTTTGAATAAACAACTATTAGTAGAATGCTTATAGATCGCTACTTAATCTTCTAAACTCTTTCATATGGAGTGGAGGCATCGACACTAAACTAAGAAATACCACATAGGATCGAAAACTTTAGAGATATGGATCTCTTTGGACTGTCTTTAAGATTCCTTGGAAAGATCATTACAAATGTGGAGACGTTCCTTCGGAGAGCAATAGAACTTGATATTCTATTTCCCCATCATCGAATACATTGATTGTTCCGAATCGATTCAATACGATGAGGTATTACGAAAGGGCATTTGCCGTTACTGGTCATATAGCGTAAAATGTTCTACTTCTAATTAAATTATCAGAGGTATGGTGGCGTGTGCAGATTTAGAAAGCACTTAAAGACACTCGTTTTTGAGGTCTTAATAAAAATTTATAATTATATATGAACACTACACCTAAAGCTGAATATGTTACTATCACTATTCGAAATATCTGGAAAGGTTTCATTATAGCTTCATTTGTTATCCCTTGGTAAGTTTTCTGCGGTTTTCTAACAAAATATGTTTATTTAAAAATATGAAAATGCGGAAAAGTGCCTGCTGTTGTGGAGATGCGTGCACTAATGAAAGTTTTTGAAGTGTCAATGTATGAAAGAAGGTAGAACGAAGACATGAGAAATGAACGCATGGATATAATTGAGGTTTCAAGTAAGGTGAGCTTTTTTTAACCTGGCGAGTTTATTGCCATGTGGCAATCTCTTCCAACCGACCAGAAAGTTGTTTTTATAGGCCCTAAGTGTTAACCAGACTTGAATTCTATTTAAAAAATCTGGGTTCCAGCGGGGATGGAACCCGCAACCTCCGGATCGGCAGACAAGTGTTTTACCACCAGGCCACGGAGGTCGTGGTTAAAGATGGTTCAGAAATGTGAAGAGAATAAATTATGAAAGAATGACTAAGCGAATATACCAGTTAGACGTACAAGGTGTGCTTGGAAGAGATTGATTGAAGAAAAACGTGGCTGGATCAAATGGAGCAGATGTGATGATAAATCGTCGTCGTTGATGGACCACGCAGTCGACGATTATCTCACCATTAAGTCTTTGCACATCAGCAAACTCAGCGGTCACACCCCTGTACTAAATCCGATGGCACACCGAAGTGAGACGATCGGAGCATACCGGCGTGTTTTTATTGATTTTATTTTATATGTATGTAAACCAGAATAAATGCATTTAGAATGTATCAAAAAAGCACGTTCCATGTTATTTTTCTCAATACCCCCTCTACAACGTATATTTGAGGAAAGTTTCGCACACAGAACTTTTCAACGAAGTACAATAATGGAAAAGTTTGATATCGTCCGACTATCCCCTATTCACTTTGACAGGGATCTTTCAGTCGGGTCAGGACTTGTCGAAGTTTCAAAGTGTTTTCTGTGTGTTATTGCACTTTATTTCATTGTAAAATTAAGAATACACCTTATATGCATGTAATATAATCAGTAACATGTAAAATACAGTATTTATAGTAATAAAGAGACAGTTTAAAAATATTATTTTTGACTAACTAATGTTGTTTTCAAATTAATGCTATAATAAAGGTAAAGTTGAGAAGAATTTGCTCTCTAAGCGGCGCTATATAACTTATCCTTTGAATATTATTATTTTTATTTGCATGCCACTTTATCTCATATATGGAGATCGCATGCCAGGAAGGCAACACATATAGCTGGTGGTCAGTCATTCAGGCATGATTTTTGCAAATAAACAGATCCAAGATCTAAATTAAGAAGAAGAAAAAGGTTATATATTGAAAAGCAATTATCACTGAAATAAAAGATCTCCGATGAAGAGGTAGACATAAAATAATGGACGGATTTAAATGATGAAATATTTACTTAGATAAATTTCAGAAGTTTTAGGAACAGCAGAGCATCTATAACGAGAACAAGATAGAGTGAAGACTGTATGTATGGATAAAAAGTTGTAGAAATCTATTCTCTTCTCTTGTCTTGATAATATGTTTTGTATGTAACATATGTATGAATAACAAAAAGAAACTGAAAAAAAACGATAGGAAATATTTCATTAATTTACAATTTTCTTACATGCCATTAGTCTGCCAATGTATTGATGCAAAATATCCTATAAAATCTTGTCTATATTTCCATAACTATGGCGGAGAAGTGAAAGATAAAACTAGGTTTTGCTGTTTAATGGTATCAAACTTTAGTTTTTCAAACCTTTTAAAGTAAATCGAGAAGAAAAACACATAATAATAAAACTTAAATAAACTATCAAAGTATCATTTTTATGTTCGGATTTCGTTATTCAGGATCTAAATATTATAGTTGACTGGGTCACCACCTCTTCATAGTTCATCAAAAAAGCTCAACGTCTCTTCAGTAACGGATTTACGCTACGTGCAGATATTATTTAGGAACTTTTATCGGCTAAAATATTAGCTTTTGGAATATACTACAAACTTAACTAAGATTTGCACCATTTTGTTTATTAAATTATTAATCTAAAATATTACGTGTCTTTCAATGTATTAAATATTTCCGTTTTTACTTTGTTAAAGTATCTATAAAATTACTTAAAAACAAACAATGTAACTGAAATATTTAATCAATCATAAATAACTGAAAAGAAAATACATTGAAACGATTTGTATCTAGTTATATTTTACTTTAAACGAAAGAACTTGATGAAAGGGAAAATTAAAGAAGAATTTTACATCTTCAAAAAACACAAATTGGCTTCGTATGGTGGTCGAAGCTCCTTGGTATGTACGTAACACTTTACTGTTTAACTAAACTGTCGAAAGTTGAAAATTTTATTGCTCTACTGGCCAAATGGTTTTGGGCAACACTAAAGAGCTCTCTCATTAACTCCCTCGTCAAAAAATGTCCATATAATTTGTAAACTAACATAAATCTGCGAAGATGATAGTCGACAACAGTATTGTAGTACCGACTTGGATGTGAAGAAGTGAAACGTGGATGGGGCAAAATACTGCATATCTGTTGCTGAATTAATCTGTAAAAATCCATACACATAGAAGAAAGCCTATTTATTGGGTGACATTATATGACTGAATACGGAATTAAGTGATTAGGGATGAATGTAAGACTGATGTGTTGAGAAGATTAAGAAGAGAACTTAGAGATGGTTTGCATGTGGAACGAATAAACAAAGAAAGAAACATATGGTGCAATTGTGAGTGAAATGTATAGTAGAGGAATACCATGGAAACAATTATTGGATTAAGTTAATAATATTTTGAAATAGGAAATGTAAGAAGAAAGGCAAATCTTGGAGGTACATGAGGTGTATGCATGTGGAAGAGGCTTAATATATGTGTTGAGATAAGAAAGTCTAGCGCTCTGTCTTATCTGCCTACCCCAATTAGAAAACAGTCGTACAGTCAATGAACCTCTCAATAATGCCCCTAAACTGTACACATGTAACAAGAAATTCCCAAAGCCTTCTAGATTTAATTATTACCTCAAATCCCTCTGCAGTTCGAACTCATGGACAAATTGATGCTCCAGGCTTCTCGCATCATGATTTGATATATATCTCACTGATCAACCACGCTCCGAAACTCTCAAAAGAGAGAAAATTCCTGAGAAGCTTTGGACGCGTTGATAGGGACGCCTTATTTTCCGACGCAAGCGAAGTTGACTGGGCGGCCATCGAACGATTGGATAATATAGATAGTAAAATAAATCTATTCAACACGTTTTTACTAGAGCTCTGCGACAAACACGCTCCACTTAAACTTACTCACTTAAAGTATAGACCTGCCCCATGGCTGACTGACGACATTAAAAAAAACATGGCTAGACGTGACAAAGCGAAAAAAAACTTCAAATCTAATCCCAATGATCAACTATGGGAGATTTTTCGACGACTTCGCAATAAATGTACACAATTATGTCGGAATGCAAAAAGAAAACACTTTTTTGACACCCTTCAAAACTGTCAGCCTGCAAAAAGGTGGAAGGTCCTGAACTCGATGGGTGTCAAATCCTCGGACACCTCAGGTAACTTCACATTAGATGTTAATAACCTTAATAGACATTTTGCAACACCATCACTCAGTTTAGACATTACCACAAAGGAGAACACTCTCCGAAAAATTCATGTAATGCCTCGACCCAATGTTCCTGAGCTCCACTTTTCGGAGGTTGATGTAGGTGAGGTTCGTCGTATTCTTTTGACTATATCCTCAAAAGCGATGGGTGACGACAATATTTCGATTGTATTCATCTCCTTCATTATCGATGCTATTCTTCCTATCATAACACATATTATAAATTTTTCTTTGTCTACTAGCAGCTTTCCTAGTGTATGGAAGAGGGCTCTAATTATTCCGATCCCGAAAGTTGACTCACCCACGTCATATAAAGATTTTAGGCCCATATCTATTCTGCCCACACTATCCAAAATTATTGAAAAAATTGTTCATATACAAATTGACTCCCACCTTAATCAATTTGAATTGTTTAATCCATTGCAGTCAGGATTTCGTCCGGGACATAGTACCACTACCGCACTGGTCAAGATCACGGATGACGTGAGACGTGGAATGAGCTTTAAGCAGTTGACATTGTTATGTCTACTGGATTTCAGCAATGCATTCAATACTGTAGACTTTGATCTGCTTATGGCTCGAATGCGTTCATTACGATTCTCTGAATCGGTCATAGTCTGGTTTTCGAACTATTTAAAGGGAAGACAACAATCCTGTAAATACCAAGAGCGTATATCTGAATGGACTGATCTCTCTGCAGGCGTTCCCCAAGGTGGAATTCTCTCTCCACTCCTTTTTTCTATATTCATCAACCCAATAACATCGTCTCTTAAATGTTCTTATCATCTGTATGCAGATGACCTGCAGATATATATTCATTTTGATCCAAATTTCTTTCACGCGGCTTTGAACAATTTAAATACGGACCTTCAATCGATCTCGGAGTGGACTGGGGAGCATGGCTTACTCATCAATCCTAAGAAGTCTCAAGCGATCCTCATTGGCAGCCCTCAGCTTCTCGGTAAATTCAACACTGACTTACTTCCTCCAATATTACTTGATGGCTCTATTATACCATTACATAAAACTGTTAAAAACCTAGGAGTGCTAATAGATAACACTCTCTCATGGCGAGATCAAATAAATGAGGTAAGCCGAAGGATCTTCTTCAGCCTTCATTCCCTTAAAGTGTTGCAAAGATTTCTACCAACTAAAACCAAAATTTTACTCGTACAATCTCTGCTCTTTCCGATTCTGGACTATGCGGACGTATGTTACTTGGATGTTACAGAGGAACAGCTGGACAAATTACAGCGTCTTCAAAATGTGTGCCTAAGATTTATTTTCAACCTACGAAAGTACGATCATATAACTTCATACCAGAAGGCATTGAACTGGTTGAATGTTAGAAATAGACGCCAAATTCACATACTGTCTCTATTGTATAATATCCTTAACTGTCCCGCCGCACCCTCTTATCTCGCCGAAAATTTTCAGCGTCTTTCCAATCATGGATTAGCGCTACGCTCAAACAGAGATTGTTTATTGGCCTTTCCAGTTCACCGCTCTTCTTTTTTCACGTCGTCCTTTACTGTCCATGCAGTGAGACTCTGGAATCAGTTACAAACCAATATAAGACTCGCTCCGTCCTTGGCATGCTTTAAGAAGCGACTGAAAAAACTCTTAATTTCTAGTCAGTAAAATAACGTGTTTCATTCCTGATTTTTCTTTTCCTTTCCTCTCCACCATCCTTTCCTTTCCTTTTGATTGATGATATCTCACTTTATATGAAAAATAGTGTTCGGGTGATTGTCCGTCTTTGTGGGGTTTGTGGGCATGTTCTCACGTATATGTTTATGGATTTCGTGGGGATGGATAGTCATTTGAATGATTTATGCGACCACGTAACTTGCTTCATTTACTTTTGTCTGGTTGGTTGGAAGAGATTGCCGCCTGGCAATAAGCCCGCCAGATTGTATTGCAATAAAAGTGTTAAATAAAAATAAAAATAAAACAGCATGATAGTTTGTATGTACAAACACTCTTAATTCTAAATCAAAATTTAATTATTGTAATTATTTTTAAGGGTCGAACTCGGCCATACATTGTAGAAAGAAAAAAATATGTATTATTTTGTATACTTTTAATGATTGTATATTATCATCATCATCATTGTCAACCAGGGTCGATCCACTGCTGGATGAAGGTCTCCCCAAGTTGACTCCAAATAGTTCGGTTTTTGCTCGTTGATGCCATGTGATGCTGCCATGCGTGTTTCGTTCACGGTCTCTTTTAGTATATCCCAACATGCATCTCTCCATGCCCCTTTGTGCGGTCTGGAGCTTTTGTGTGTTCTTTACTGTGAGCGTTCATGTCTCGCAGCCATACGTAAGTATTGGAAGAATGCACTGATTGTAAACCCTTCGCTTCAATTGTATATAAAGTATATTAAATAGCAATTTTAAGGATTCGTAAATTGTATTACGAATATGTCATTATAGCAAAAACACAGTTATTTGTCGCTATGAAAATAATAGTTGAAATAATACCACGTTTCTTTATTCTGTGTTGTCGATGAACGTATTTAACTCAATTATGCTCACTAGCTGGCACCATCAAATTTGGGTGAATAACCAGTCATTAAAAAACCACATTATGGAAACAAAGCACGCAAGCCAAAGGAAAAAGAGTTAAAATTTTACATACGCCATAAAAATGATACAAAATTTAGAATTTCAAGACATCAGCGATACACGAAGCTATTTTTAACACAAATAAAACAGTGATAAACATTCTAACAATGCGAAAAATGTCCTCATAAAATTATTTAGTATGGGTTTATAGACTAAAAACACTGCTGATCCAATTCGACAACAATAATTCTTAAACGATTCTCAAGTAACAAACCAAGAACAAACCACCCTGAAGAAGGGTGGTTTGTTCTTGGTTTGTTACTTGAGAGGTTTAAAGACATTGTAATTTATTTCTTAACCTAGAGGTTTAAAGACATTGTAATTTATTTCTTGAATCTTAGAGAAGACATTTGTTTCACTTTGTTGTGTCATGTTTATTAAAATAAATAAAACAATTATTTTTTATTTTGTATTCACCACTGTTTTATTTGAATTCATTGACGGTTTTAAAAATCTCCGTCTTCTTCGTCAGGAAAAGATGAACTTATTTTTCTTCATTTTCCCCTGACGAAGGAGGCGGAGGTCGTTGAAACTGGAAGTTAACTCAAATAAGATAGTGGTAAATAAAATATAAAAAATATATATTGTAATGTTTTTAATCAAACACTGTTCACTCAATATAACCATTATAACCATACCGGTTTCAAGGTTTTCACCTCATTATCAGGGGAGCATAAATAAGACTAAGTTTTGTTTATGCTCCCCCGACGATGAGGGGAAAATCTCGAAACCGGTAGAGTTATACCGTTATATAAAGTGGAATAAACAGTGTTTGATTAAACAAATTACAATAAAGTTATATCTGCATTTAGTTTTATTATTCAATACGACCTTCGTGGCCTAGTCGGTAAGACGTTTGACTTCCGTTTGGGGGTACAATTACCCGATTAAAAAAAAAGTTCATACTACTCTTTTCATTCCCGCATATCTCACTCATCTTTTTGGTACAGACTAGAAAACTTGATTTTTTCCCATTAGTCATTTTTGTATTTTTTTTTCATTGTTAACTATAGTTCGGAAATTCTAGGATGAGTCCTGTGACAGCTCACAAATTTGCCCCAATACAACCTTATGTAATGTATTTACCTAAATAACTTGCTTTTTATTAGAATTGAGGCCTATATTAAAGTTGATAAAATAATTAAAATTACTGAACATCGTTACAAGGTTGTATTGGGGCAAATTTGTGAGCTGTCACAGGACTCATCCTAGAATTCCTAGAACATTTTTATTTATAATTTGTTTGCTTTTTTTTGTGAATTAATGAATTAATATTAGTGAATTAATTATACGTATGCATATTTTTATTCTAATGTTTTGTTTCTTTTTGTATGTTAGAGCATTTGAGTCTTGACCTGTCCAAGTTTGTATTTTATAGGTGGTATGCATGTGCAAACTGCTTTTTGACATTTTTTTGTATTTGATTCATGTAAGTATTATATTTATTATTTTTGTAACAAATTGTATTTATTTTAATGCGCACTCAAAATTCTAATTTAAGTATTACTCTTGTAAACTTTTTTAATGGTCGATACTCGTATAATACCATACACTAATAAAATAAAATAAATTAAAATGTCACATTAAAAACTTCTTAATAAGTATTTTGTGCTGTCATTGCACAATTAACTACATCTTTCTTCAAACAGTATCAAGCATTTTCAACTATAATGCAAACATGTCCAAATCCGTATACAAGTAAATAAACACAAATATGAATTCCCAAGTTGATATTTATTAAATTTTCTCAAACGGTAACCCCGAGTTTAAAATAGTCGTGACAGTTGTTGCCACGTCAATAAAACAACAAACGTTTACTGCGCTGAAACTTTCGAAATATTGCAATTCGCGAGTGGCGTTTGAACTTTCATTTGAGTCAGCCACCCCCGAGTAACAGAGGTTGATAGTCAATTTAAACTTGCGATTTATTTGTACAGTGGCGAGAGTGCACTTTCGTGTTATTGTTACAGGGATGACCTTTTAAATTTTTGAACTGTTTGGTGGAAAATCTAATTTGTCACGAGAGTTTCCTGAACGGAGAATAATCCTATTGCTTTATGAGAAGCAGATTTTGCTTGAAATAAAACAAAGCATTCCCTTACTATATTTGGCTATTCGTCGAGTCCGAGGAAAACAGTTTCACTTAATAGTGTTAATACGTAGAAATGTTCAAAAGTCTCCAGTTCAAAGATATGAAAAATGGAACAGATTGAATTTTGTTTTTTTAATTTTCAATATAGCCACCTTGTAGTTCAATACATTTCAATATAGCCGCCTTGTAGTTCAATACATTTTTAGAACAATCAATTAACTTTGCAATAACACTGAAAAGTATTCTGAAATTTTGTTTTCAAAATGGTACAACACAGCGGAGATCACTTCGTCACTTTTATTTTTTTCTCCACGCGAGCGGATTCAGTTTTAAAAGTAAATAATAATCAGTTGGGTTCGAGTCAGGACCATAGGGTAGGTGATTCAATTCATGTGAACCACATGGTTGAATGGCAGCCTTTGCAACATAAGAAATTTGCACTGGCGCATTGTCGTGCAATAATCGGTAATAAGTTTGTATTTACATACAACGTACCATCACGCCATGTTTCTTTCAGGGTAGGCAGAGAGGATAGGTCTCGATATCTTTGTATTCATACACACAGCTCTCGACGTATCCACATCCATACATCTAATCACACATGCTCTCTTTTTTTTTTTTTTTCATATTTCATATTGCCTTTTCCTCAGTTAAAATTTCTCCAACTATTTCGTTCCACTTTGTCTTCGTTCTACCCATTTCTCGTTTTCGATCCATTCTAAACATACACATTTGTTTCGTAAGTCTTTAGCAAGTTATTCTATCAAATATACTACGCAAGTATTAATTCTGCTGTTAATATAACCTTTCAAAGCTCATGTTTTGCTTCCATACATCACGATTGGCACAAGCACACAACTGCGCATAATAATTTTAGATGTTGCTATTAATATATTACCCAAAACAGTACATGGCACGCTGTTGACTTCGTTACCTGCAGCAACATACATTTCAATATATTTTTCTATCATAAAATTTTAGTTTTCTGATAAATTAAAATAAAACAGAGGACATGCCCTCGAAAAGTTTTTCCTTTAAATAGTTTTATATCAAAGAGAAGAGTCTGCAATTTAAACGATATTATATTAATTGTTCATTTGCTATTGTTATTAACCAAATTTATTGTTATAATTTTTACTTGCGTTAGTAACTCTATTATAAGGGAGATTTTTTTCATTAATGTTTCAAGAATAACAAATATAGTTTTAATTGTAAGATATTACGATCTGATCTGACAGGACTTCAGAGAAAAGTATTTTATTTCCCTTTTGTATTAAAAAAAACAAAGCCAACAAAAGAAACAAAATATTTCTGAAATAAACAATAATCGAGGACAGTTAAGTTAGACTTGACGCGCATGATGAAGGAAATATTGGATTTCAGATTGTCCCTTATACTTCAAAAAGTTCTCACTTTGTCCTTATTAAAACAAATACCGCTATTTCTTTATTTTAATTCTATAGTTTAATATATTAAGGTATTAACACTGTGAAGGTTTAAATACATTGTAATTTGTTTAGTCAAACACTGTTTGTTCCAATTTATATAATTGTAAATCTACCGGTTTCAAGATTTTAATCTAATCATCAGGGGAACACGAACAATACTTCTCTTCTTGTTTGTGATTTCTTAATGACGAGGTGAAAACCTTGAAACCGGTAGGTATATACCGTTATATACAGTGGAATAAACAGTATTTATATAGTTTTTAGTATATAGTTTTACATATAAGCAAATGAATGAATGCCTATTACCCGTGCCGAGTATAATAAAAGGCTCAATACAAACTGAGGGAGATGACAATATAATCGATTATATCCTGTCGCATACAGTATAAGGAGCTTTAGTGTTGAAGCTTGTTTGGGTCTTTTTTCTCAATTGAATTCTTAACTGAGGGATCAAGGTACTTGTTGGTGCCACCGGAGATGACTATTTAATCGATTATATCCAGTTGTAAACAGTATAAGGAGCTTTAGTGTTGAAGCTTGTCTGGGTCTTTTTCTCAATTGAATTCCTGATATCTAACAATAGTTTTACGTTATTTTGCTCGATTTGTTCCTGTTTGCTCCTAGTTGTACCATTGATATTTTTGAGTGTCTCATGTAGGACGCCCTAATATATTTTGCGCTACCCACCGAGCTGTCTTCTGCCTTCTGTAAGCTCTCCAAGAATATTTCTTGGGAGTCTGTTTTTAGGCATGCGAGCTGCATGTACAGACCAACATAGACGAGACATTAACCACACAATCATGACATATATCGTGAATTTATATTTTTTTTGACAACCTCCGTTGGCTAGTTAGTAAAACACTTGACATCCACGCGGCGATTTCGGGTAAGATTCTCGATGGTACCCGAAAAAGGGGTCACAGCTATATACACGAGTGAAGATTTAATAGTTTTGACCTTTAACGGTCAAGTGATGTGTCGGAGTGGTAATGTTGTGTTAAATGCGATTTTTATTTAAAAAATAGATATAAAATGTATTTTAGGAGTAGTAGGTACTTATTTCCCTGAATATTTTATATACAAGTACCGTTTTATTGTACAATAATTTAGAAACGATAAAAACACTAAAACCGTGCATAGCATGGGTTGCTCTTCTAGTTCCTATACTACTCAAATATGGTTTGAAAAAATCTAACTTCTTTTAAACACTTTCAAAATGGTAGCAATGTTATCTGAATTATTTTAACCATTCTGCATATAGTAATAAAATTTAATCAAAATATTCGCAAAAACATCTTAACAATTTACTTATTTTTAAATTGAAATAGGGTAAACCTGGGGCAAACGGACACGCTTGATATTAAATGTGAAAAAGTACAGAAATACAAATCGAAAAAAATAAAAAAAATATGCAGAATGATTAAAAAAACACTTGATTAAATAAATGGATGCATTTAAAAAATAAATAAAAAGGACCTATGCATGAAACAAATAAAAAACGAGTAATCCAAGCAGTGTCTTCCTACCCCCTTACAAAGAGACTCCTAATCACTATCTTCAATATAACATCGCACACATATGAAAACAGGGTCTTTTCCATTTAAATCACATGCAACGTGATACCAGACATTATACTCAAGGCACTGAACCCAATTTTCCCCTTCTTTATAGACATCATTACAAGAACCACAATTCTCCGTTTTCTTCTGAGATTTAGTGTTGCTTCTTTTTTTCTTTTTTTCACAGTTTGGAGTAGCTTCTTAGCATTTAGCTCAGAAATAAATTTGCTGGTGGTCAAGATTCTAGACTCAGTCCCTTTACGCCCTTTTCTTGGAGTTTTTGAAGCCGTTGATAGCATTACCAACAGTTGCCGCCTGATTCCATACTTCTTGAAGTAGAGATCCAAATGTAGTTTTGGTTATTCCACTTGTTGGATAACGACGTAAATGTACACGGCAACTTTCGTTGTATTTAATGTAAATGGAGCAAAAAATGAATCATCAAGGGGTTGTAATTTTTGTGCACTATGTGGCGGCAAGCAAAGAAGATGCACATTAATTTCGAAAGCTTTTTCGTCGGGATCAGAACAATGGGATCCATGCCCATCCAATACCAATACCAATTTTGTCAATTTTGACAGCTTTTAGTGCCAGAGACATTGACTCTTCACTCCAGTTACATCGTTTAGATGTCCTTTCACGATTACGCACCATGATCTACAGCAAACGGGGAGTAATTCATACAAGGTTAGCTATGTCCGTTTGCCCCTTAAACACAGTGTCCGTTTGCCCCTACATAACATAGAATTTGTTTGTAAAAATATTCAACAGATGGTAATAGTAGCATAATTTTGCCTTCCCTAATATACTGCACTGACTTTAGCTAAACACGATAGAAACATAATCTCAAAAAGAAAACTTGCGGTTTAACATAAATATTCATGTCATAACGAAAATATAGTTGTTGTGTATTGCTCCTTACCAGTAGGTAGACAGTAGTCACAAATAATAATAAATATCTCAAAAGATTATTGAGATATTACCAGATTGTTGTTTTTATGCGAAGCGCAACACTTCTGACGTTTAGAAAAATACTCATAATGGTGGTTGGCCTGGTAAAATGTTAAGGGGGTGTCCGTTTGCCCCCATGTCCGTTTGCCCCAGGTTTACCCTATATCATTTAAACTATAAGTAGTTAATGAAAAGTGATTTGATGTTATTTAAATTACATAAATCGTTTAAAGATTCAATTATTATAAACAACAGAAAACAATTTTAAAATATATTCAAACAAAACCATATTCTATTGTGTAATTAAACATAAATTTTCCTTCATTTTGTTTTTTAAATGATGAATTATGTTATAACGATGAAATTTCGCGATTTCTTGAAATGAATACGCTTCAAATTGTATTCATATTCGCTTTGTTGCCGTGATTGGATTTCTGGGCCATATTGAAATATTTTGAATTATTGCAAAGCTCATAATCTTTGACAACCCAAATGCATATTGACTGTGGCTATAATTTGACGTGAGTCTTAAATTATGACATGCCAGTACCATAATACGGTCTTGAAATTTGATTTCATTGGTTACATAAATACATACGTTATATTTTCTTGTTATCCACAATTGATTATTTAATATTTACATAGTTTTAATCGAAAGGGGAACCATGGAATACAAGTGCATATGTTAACAACACTAAAAACCCTCCATTTTATGAATTTAGACAATCTCTTAACTGACTAGGCAATGACTGTGACAAAGTGGTCTCATTCCTTAATCATAACCACGTTTGAAGCAATCGCGCTATCCTAATCTTCAAGTGCCTTTCCTCATGATATATTTTCTACACAAGTTAAACAAATCACGTGAGAGTATGCACTCTTGCCATACGCCCTTTTGCGCTTTAAACTGTTTGGACTGATGTTGTTGGCATTGCTTGTAGCAAAACTATATTGGCAAAGTGACCTGACGAGGTTCTTAAGAACGTATCACTTTTTTCCATTTTACGCAATAAAATGCTTTTTAGAATTCTATAACGTTGATATTTGAATACAAGACATTTTTTTATCGTCTGTCAGACAGTGAGGATTTATTTTCTCATCCATTTTCCCTTTGAAATCCTGCTTGATTCCTTGGTATCTGCCAGCTGATGTAAGGCCTCAGGTGGTTTTTGATGATAGAAAACAGCACCTTACTTGCCTGAGATATGAAATATATGGTCCTGTAATTGTCGCATTCCCTTGTTGAACCCTTTTTATATAACAGGATAAACTGAGACTCCAACCAATTCCAGAGTCAGATCATTCTAAGTATTATTCTTTTAAATTAATTTAATGATAATTTTATTTGTTAAACAAGGCGCAATCTGAAAGAAATAGTTTTAAGAAAATCGTGCTTTTTAAGATGTTTTTATTATCGAAATATGGCAAACGAGGAAAGTGGAAAAATCTTTTTCCTTGATGTTAGTAATACTTGACAAAGTATCTTCTCTTATATACTAACGAGGAGGAAATATGCAATTGTTTGTAATGAAATAGCCAGCGTATGATTGTCGTTTATTTTGTGCCGACCTATTTCACTGTCTGGCATTTGAATTAAATCTTTCTCTCTTTTTTCGTTTTCGCCTTTTTTATTATTTTCTTTTGTCAACTGAGCGAGAAATATCTCATGGCACGAGATGACAAGGAGATAATAGAAAAGATTGAGACCCACAACAGAAGATATTCTTTGACCTTCAAAAAGTATATTTAAAAAATACTGTAACAGAATATTTCCTTTTGTTTTTTATAACATTCAAAAAGAAAAACAAAACTTTATTTTTGCATAGGAGACTTGAAGGAAGATCTGTGCACCTGTTTATATATACTCGTATGTATACAAATTGCTAACAGGAAGAATAGAAAACCCTTCTTTGTTGGCTGACAAAGTTTTATTTCACATACCGGACAATTATTAACGCCATTGTGAACTAAGATTGCTTTTAGTGCCATTTTCAGGAATTGAGATACTTAGTGCGTCACCACTCGCAGATGGAATGACCTTGTTAAATGACTTTTCGATATCGATACCTTCCATATCTAAGTGGAGGATTGAACTCCTCAATGAACTTTGTAGGCATAACTGAGCTATCATTTTTTCTAGTTGTCATTATATTATTATATGTATTAGACTTTTTAGTTTGTTTTTACCGTAATTGGGTTTAACCTTTTGAATTCACTTCTAATAAAATATTTTCTTTTGACCTTTTGAAAGTGCTAAGAATGGAATAATAAGCATATAATAAATACGATAGAAATGTTTGTCTTGCGTAGAAGATGTAATATTGTAACGTTTAATAGAGTAGGAATTGATTTAAATGTTTGTAAGAAATGGATGTTATACGAGTATGTCAGTAGAATTATGAAAGAAATCTTAAGATGGTTTGACCACACTAAGATAATAATTTTTGAAAGAGTTACGAAGCAATTATAATTGTCTGAAATATGTGAAGAGAGAGGAAGAGGTATACCGAGAAAAGAGGGAGGGATATATTTAAATTGTAACTGAGGAAAAAGAAAGAAAAGGAAAAACAGAAGGTGTATGGGAGTATGTATACATAGATGAGGCTGATTATTAAAAAGAGGTATATTAAGTTGCATGGCCGCGTGGTAACGCATTGGACTTCCGTACGGAAGGTCGCCGGTTCGAACCCTGCGCTGTGCTGCTCCTCTCGAATGACATAGGCATTTTTTCGTCTAGTATTCTGAGGTATAAAGATATCTTTGACTTCGGTCATGTCTATTCTATCAAAAAGAGGAGAAAAAAAATATGCCGGTGTGCTCCGATCATCTCATTTCGGTGTGCCATCGGATCAAGTATAGCGGTGTGGCCGGTGAATTTGCTGGTGTGCAACGGCTCACTCAAAAAAATCCACGGCGCAGCTTCGCTTACCAACTGAATTGACGTTGAAATGAGGAGGAAATCCTCGTTTACGAGGCCCAGCAATGATGACGACGACATGTTCAGACCAACAAAGGAGATACACTTATCACATAAATATGATATACACATATATCGTGCATTAATCTTTTTTTGTTGTTGAAGACATCTGTGGCCCAGCTGGTAAGATACTTGGCTCGATGCCCAGCAACAATGAACAACGACGTATTCATGGATAGTTAGACGTAGAAATCTGTTATCTCTGTCTTTCCAAAAAGGAGCAATGCATGATATTTATTTTATTTTATTTATTTAATTAACGACACAACAGTGTCTTTATATACAAATGAACATGTGACAGGTTATACAAGTACTTAACATTATTGACAAATAATACAAAACTTTATCTTAAACTAACATGAAGATACAAAAAGCAGTAGTAATAATAAATTACAGTCATTGTTTTAAAATTATTTAATAATCTTTGAGAATTTTGTGGGAATTTTATGGATATACTCGTATATTGAGATATAGAAAACACATGGCCTCATTAGTAGAACGAGATGCAAGTTGCTTTGCAGAATTAAAAGCTTCATACATGTTGATGCAGGGTTACTCAACTCCAGAGGCAAAGTATTGTCCTTAATGTTTGGTTTATATTACGTTATTTATATTAAAAAAGGAGAGCACAAAGTTAGTAGCTATTTCTAAATATTATTGTGATATTCTGGCGAATAAATAAATATTATTGCCATACTTATATTAAAAATATCTAAATTGTTGCAAAACTCGTTTCCAAGTCTTTGCATACGAATTATAGAGGAGTTAATTTTATAGTTAGTATAGCAATTTTCGGAATAAAAGGGATTGAGCTGTCTTGTGGATCTAGTGGGAATACGAAATGAAATGCTTGCGAGTAAGTGCGGTGCATCAATCACTGAGTGAATGATTTTGTATAGCAGTACTATATCGGCTGTTTTTCTTCTGTCACACAGCTTCAAGAGTTTCACTGCATTTAATAAGTTGGGATAATTTCTTTGTTCATGTGGTATTCCAAGTTTAAAATTTATGAATCTTAGAAATTTGTTTTGTACATGTTCTAAAGTTTGTGCATGGGCGGCGTAATGAGGAGACCATACTGATGAGTTGTAGTCAAGGCGACTACGTACTAACGAGCAGTATAGCAGTTTTAATGTTCGTAAATCCGAGAAATGTTTGTCAGTTCTTAGTACAAACCCCAAGATTTTTGAACTCTCCCGAGTGATTTTGTTCACATGTTCTATAAATGAAAGTTTTTCATCAAATATAATTCCTAAGTCCCTTATAGAAGCTACACGTTTTAATAATATTGATTTAGCGAATACTCGTGATTAATTGGATTTTTATTATGTATGAATACACTTTTTGAACGATTAAACTTACTAACATGGATATTAAAAGCTGTATATATCAAAGCAGTTTTATATTTGAAATTATTCAATTATATATTTTTGTTGTTTTCAATTAATATAAAATAACTTTTAACTGTTCCGTTTATATCGTTAACGATTCTCAATAGTTTCAAGTTTATCTTTAATTTACTAAACAACCGTACATTGTCTTTTTCTGTTAAAACTTTTTCAGTTCCCACTAACCAAACTCTTTGCTCGGTCAAACTATTTTCTCTTTTCTTTCATTTTCGTAGATCGTTCAGAAAGAGTTTTCGATCGAACAATGACAAGACCTTTGTTATTCTTCTCTTTGTAATATAGTTTAAATAACCAAAACTTTCTAGAAATAATGTACTACCTCCATTAAAGAAAGTAACTCAACTTTTGCTCGCTCCAACTACTTTTTTAAAGAAATTTCTCTGTAAAAGAAATTATCTTAGATACTTAAAATATAAAAAAATGCAAAATTCTTTAAAAAATTTCATTCATTTTATGACATGATAAGTACGTAATAGTATGTAATGTATCCCTACCAATGTTAATATGTTAATCTTATCATATACTCTTACCTACATCCAATAAATATTATAAGTAATCATGCAAACCAATGTTAAGCTTAACCATATCATGTTCAATGTTATCTACATCCAATAAATATTAGTGTTATCCCGTGTATGTCAAACTTAACTCAATGTATTATATTTAAATTTATTATCTGGTTGGAATTATCAAGAGTGGTTTACTATCCAAATTCAATAAAGATTGGTATCACTAAATGGAAGTAAACAGCGAACGAGACATTCCAGATAAATCGCCTGATATCGATTTGACCTTAAGGACAACGGTAACATACCCGACAAATTCCTTCTTAATCTATCTAAGGGTCGTGCGTACGTTATCTTTGCTTTAAATAGGACGTCATATCAGAGGCAGCAATCATTATTCTTAAAACCACTACGATGTTAACATCATCGTTATTATTACTCCTATAATACTGTTAATATTATACTTCAATATAATTCAACGATTATAGAAATAAAATTACACAGTTGAAATTCTAAAAGTGTTTTCGTTGCAAAAGGCCATAACAAGTAAAATAATATTAAATTTATTGAAAGCATTGTAAAATTGTATGTTATTGTTATCTAATTATAAGTTACTTTGTAGGAGTTAACTATTTATAAGAAATTAAATATTAAGATTAGTAAAAAAAAATTAATTACACGAAGGAAATTAAAATTAAGTTTGTTTATAGTTATAATAAAGAAATGAAATTAGTCCTTTAATTCTTAAGAAATAATTTTTCATATGGGTATAACCTTTGGTAATGGTGTATCATAGATTACTTTATCAAATAAATAATTAAAAAAAAACAATAGAATGTTAATAAAATGTTTCCAGTAATTACACGTTTATTTTTTATCACAACAAATATTCACAAGTATTTAAATAAAAAAATGTTTATCTCTCTTACTCAAAGGACGAGAAAAGTGTGAGAAATACCGAGATCAGTTATTTCACATAAAGCTAAATAAAATCTCAGATATCCAAACAAATGCGATGGAGAAGTATTCCTCGCAATGGCCAGGACCTGCTTTAGGGGTAAAGCCTCCCTCCCCGTGCAACAAAATATTATCTTTATACTTGAAGATCAAGATGCATACATACCACCATGCCGTTTCCCTACTGAGGTAAGTGGGGAGGATATAGTGCATCTCAAAATACATATTTCGCATCTACCACATCTATACACCTTTTTATACAGTTTCAACGATTTCTCTTACTTGTAATATATATTTCCTTATTTCAAAATACTCGTATCACTCACTCGATCCAACCATACTTTTTCTGGTCTTCTTTCACCACGTCTTCTATTCATATTTGAACTTTTATGTTTGTTTTGTTATTTTATTTTAATTCATTCGTTCTACATGCTCACCACATCGCATAGTGGTCTACATATTTTTCAATACTTTACGTTTTCAGTCTGGTTTTCACTTAAGGCCTTATACACATTTTTCTGATTGGCTGGAAGAGAGTGCCATAAGGTTGTACTGTACACAAAGAAAGTGTTCTACATGATTCGTTCGGATACTGCTATAGCTGTCAGATGTGATTTGTTTAATATTAGTGGGTTCGTGTCCCGAGTTGAGGAGAGTTTGATCTCTCAACAGTGCTATATAAAATTGTCCTTTGAAATTGAAAAATAACTTTATTTCGTGTTCTTTCATATATTATCATACTATGCATTCTTCTAATTGCACTTATTTCTAGAGCATTTATTTGGTTCTTTTAAGTCTTTTTCGACATCCACGTTTCCCTCTCACATATTAAAGTTGGTAAATACAAATATATCAATATCGAATTCATTCAAGAACGTCATACCGTGTGCGAGTGGTGACGCACTAAATAGCACAGATCGTGAATTCTGCATCGAAAACAATCTTAACTCACACAATGTGAGACATTTTCAGGCAGATTAAACAAAAGTTTGTCGACCAATAAGATATTTATTATTTTACCTGATAGAAATGTATATGTCTACAAATAGGTGTCTAATTACAAAATATGTGGAGGTGCTTCAGGATGTAAAGAACAGAATAAAAATTAGCTAGTACAAATGTAGATAAATGAGGGAGGTTATGTGCAACAGAAGGCTACTAATAAAACTTAAGAGCAAGATCTACAAGATAGTAATCAGACCCGTTACTGGTATGGGAACGTGCGACGACGGGTTAAAGGGTCTACACTAAAGATAGCCAAGAATTGGGAATCCCAAATAGGCTCAGAAGAAAATCTAAGCTATTCATATGAGAGAAAGTGGAGGATGATATGTTGAGACTTGGACTGTACCCGCGTGATTAGTTAGATCGCGAGAGATGGTAGAAAAGGGTCCAAACAGCCAGCTCCAAATGGATCAGACAAGGAAATAGAAAAACAGAAACAGAAATGTTAAGGCGATTGAAAAAACTACATTTGATAAGCTATCAAAATATCTAGACTCATCTCATAAAATCCTTGCAATTGAGATACACCCCACCAATAGGACAAGCCACACCGCTAGGATATCGGATATTTTTTATCTCATATTATAAACACAATAAACATGAACATATGTAATATTTACTACACATATATAATATTTGTAATTTATTTTATCAAACACTATTAATTTCACCTTTTGTAACGGTATAACCTTACTGGTTTCAAGGCTTTCCCCTCATCATCAGGAGAGTCTTGTTTGTGCTAGGGTAGGGTTGTGCCGTAACGAAAAGTGGAATAAACAGTGTTTGAGAAAACAAATTACAATGTCTTTAAACCTCCACAACGTTAATGCCTTAAATATAAATAACATAACATATATAATACATTATCGTGAATATTAAAATATTTTTTGTTTTTTTTATTGCATTGATGTAACTTGAACATGTAAACTTCGGACTCAAAGACTAGCGTCTACCAACCAATATACAGAGGTTGTCAACATACCATACTAATAATCGAAATAATAAACGTGATTAGAGTGGATCAGAGTATATTTTGAGTGGATCAGGGAATATGTCGGACTACCCCCGAGTAATTGGTGAAATCGAGACATGTGGTAAAAAAAGGGTTCAAGCAGCTGACCTTAAAAAGATGGGAAAACAAGAAGAACTGATAGGTGTTTAAATCTCTTCTAACGCTTAAGAACTAGAGGTTAAGCACATCCATTGAAATATGTGGGTTACACCAATGAGTAAAATTCATATGTTAATCATAGGACTGTGGAATTTGGTTATCCTTAAGATTGGTAGCCCGTGTGCTTTGTACACATTACACATGTGGAAGCGGCGCTCCTGATTGAGAGTATACTCGTAGGACGACAAGTTGGCAGACCGAGAGAGATTGAGAGGAAATCCAACTGCGGGAGTCTCGAGTTCTCACGTACTACCAATAATAAAATTATACTAACCGAGGCTCGGATTTTCAAAGGTTATTTTTTTTTCAGGTAACTTTTATCGACTCACGTTCGAAAACTCCACAGATTATTTACCATATTTAAAATTTAAGTGACGTATTTTGGCACGAATACATTTCATACGAATATATCAGAAGATTTAAAGAGGCTTACATTGTAACTCATTTTTTTTACAACTGCTGGATGAAGGTCTTCCCAAGTTGACTCTAAATATGTAGTTCGGTTCTTTGCTCGTTGGTGCCATGTGATGCTGCCACGATTACCGATTTCATCAATCCGGCGTACCTTTGATTTTTTTCTGAGCATCTTTATGCCTCTTGGGTACCGTTGAATTATTTCAGATGTCTATCGTGAATCTAGCATTCTGGCTACGTGTACTGTCAATTGCCAATTCATCTTCTTGCTAACTTTTATTACGTCTTCAATCTTTATTTTATTGCAAATCCAGGAGTTTCGTTTACGGTCTCTTTTAGTATGTCTCAGCATACTTTTTTGCAGCTTATGTACTCGTATATATAATATTTACGACCTCCTTGGTCTAGTTGGTAAAACGCTTAATTTTCCACCCAAGGGTTGAAAACCCGACGATACACGGATTTTTTTGCTTTGTCTGATGTCAATACTTGCACGCTAGCCGTGAAGAGTATTGTCGTGCACGGCCTATTCTGGTAGTATTTTACACGTCATCGCAAGCACACACAAGTTCCAGATTGCGGTTCCATGTTGTCTCCGTACGTTATATGCAAAAGTGGAATCATAATGAATTTAAAATTTTCAGTCTTAACTCCACCACTTATTCTTATAAAAATGTATTCCCTTGGAAACTGAAAATAAAAACATTATTTAATCATCAAAATATACTCCTCTGAAGTCTTATTGATTGTGGGTAAGATTCCGTTCGAATTCAGATTGTTCATAAAAAATGAGGAATACAGACAGTTGTTCACTTTAATACTTTTTAACATCTTTCTAGTTGGTTGCAATAGATTTCTACATGACAACACGCCAACCAGGTTATATTACATACAATAAAAGTCAAATGTAATACAATAAAATACAATAATCATATATTTACGGAGACTGTAGTATGTGTTTACTGTCTTGGAAACAACATGTCATGATTATCACGTTGAAATAATAAAAATCCAGCAAAAAGATTACTGAAAAATACGAAAAGTTATTCAAGGTTTCGGCTTTAATTTTGTAGAATGTTTATTAAAATATTTAACAGTAAATTTCTTGGTTTTTTAACTAATTGTATTAATCCCCGTTGCACGTGTTTCTATCTCCAATTCAGAGGCACTCCATTCTGCCCGAAATCTTTGAACAGGAGGTAGCGGTGATCACGTTTAGCGGAAATCAATCAATTTAATTAATAAACAATCTCTACTCTATTCGATTTTGAACTATGCGGACGTCTGTTATTTTGATATTACGGAGAAACAGCTGGACAAATTATAGCGTCTACAAAATGTTTGTCTAAGATTTAATTTTAACCTTAAAAAGTACGGTCATATCACTCAATACAAGAAAGCGCTGAACTGGTTGAACGTGTATATTATCCTTAACTGTCCCGCCACTTCCTCTTATCGCCCAAAAATTTCCGCTTCTTTCCAATTATGGACTAGCGCTACGCTCAAATATATATTGTTCATTGACCTTCTCAGTTCACCGCTCTTCTTTTTTTATGTCATCCTTTACTGCACATACAATGAGACTCTGGAACCAATTACAAACCAATGTTAGACTCGCCCCGTCCTTGGCATGCTTTAAGAAGCGACTGAAAAAACTCTTAATTTATAGTCAGTCATATACATGTTTCAGTACTGATTTTTCTTTCCTCTCCACAATCCTTTTATTTTCCTTTGATTGATGATATCTCACTTTATATGAAAAAGAATGTTCGAGTGATTGTTCGTCTTTGTATGGTTTACGAGCGTATTCTCACGTTTATGTTTATGAACGTTATGGGGATGGGTAGTCATTTGAATGTTTTTTACGACCATGTAACTTGTTTTTTTTTATTTTTGTCTGGTTAGTTGAAAGAAATGACCGACTAGCAATAAGCCCGCCTGATTGTTTTTGCAATGAAGTGTTAAATTAATAATGTATTTATTTGTAAATATTCTTGCATAAAAAAATATTTAAGAACATATTAAAAATCCCACCTTAGAATAGTCGAGTCCTCAATCAAGTACATCACCAGCTAAATAAACTGAAATGTTTGCACTCTCCCTCCTCCCTCGGATAATATCGGATTCTCACGAGATGAGATGAATCCACACCATAGGAGTGTTTATTTATGTGATTTTATATATGAATGCTGCTTCCAGATCCAGATTCCGTCTGTGGCATAAAATAAATACGAATGATAATTGTTTCTGAATAATTGAAAGAGAATGATGTATTTTATTACTAAATATTGATTTTCCTTACAAAATCCCTTACAAGTGGATGATGTTTTTTTTTTTATTAAAACATCATCATCATGTCGTTTAGCTCATGACTGATCATAGTGACTCCTATGATAGCCTCTGACGACTCCTCTCCATCCATTACTACACTACGCGGCTCGAAGAGCAGTTGTTAAGTATAGTCTAGTTGCGTCTCTCACTTGGTCAGTCTAACGCATAGGTTCTCAACGTGGGCGATAACGCCCCCTTTTGAGCGTTTGAGACTTTCAGGGGGGCAGTAGAAGACCCAGAGAAAATTAGGGGGTGTTAAGATGGCACGGAGGGGCGTGGGCAGATTAAAAAAATATAGTCTAAAAAAAACAAAAAAAAACACGCTAATCAAGTACTAATTAAAGTAAACTTTAATATTGGTTAATTTTTGTTATTGTATGTATTTTAATCATTTTTATCACGTGTGCGAAAATTCACATATTTCGGTAGTTCGGGAAGTGGATGAAAATTGAACTTAAAGATTCCATTACATTAAAAAGAGAAATCGGCTCCATGTTACTGAACGCGGCGACTTACGGTTGTTTTTAAGTAAAATCGAGCCTGATATTAACAAACTCCTTAAAATGCATCAAATCCAACCTTCTCATTAGATAAGTTATAAATTCAATGTCTTTTGAATGTTAATAAAAATACTTTTCAATATAATTAAGGACGCTTGTGTTTTAATTGTTCTCATTGAAACAGTTTTCTTTAAACTCAGAAATAGGATAGGGCCATACCATACCATATCCTATCTTACGACTATAGTATATAATATTACACGTTCAAATATAATCGTGGCAATAGCTGTTTCAGATCCGCAAGTAAAAAAATTGGAGGGCTTTAGAAAAAAAATATTCTCAAAGTGGGCGGTGGGAAAAATAAGGTTGAGAACCTATGATCTAACGCGTTGGGATTCTTCCTCTTATGCGTCGTCTTTCTACGCATCCAGTAACCTCAAACCGCTCCAAACTGTCTCTTTGGCCACGAGAAATTTGCTCAGAGTCGAAAGACTCGTCGAATGTATATTGTCGACAATCTGTCGGTGATTCTCAGTTCTTTGAGAATGGAGACATTAGTTCACCTTGCTGCCCATAAACATCAAGTCTATTTTGACAGCAAGACATTTGACAATTCCAACTTCCGTGATTTGGTTGGTATAACCGGGGATTACCCATTCGGTTCCAAACCGTTTTCCATTTTGAAACAAGATTTTTTAAACAAGATTCCAATCTGTCGGTGATTTTCAGTTTTTCAAGTATGGAGACGTTAGTTCGCCTGAATAACCTGGAAATACGACTTACATATACTATTTGTGAAACTTTATCTCGAATATCACGGGAAAACATAAAGAGTTCAAATATATAGCTCTATAGTTGTTCTCGCTTTGCATTAAAAATAAAAGTATTTCCCATTAAAAATAAAAGTATTCCCGTTTCCACCTTTTATTACACGGCTTCTCCTGCATCACATCAGCACTACAAATGTTCCCTTGCCATTTGCTTTAGTTCCCTTGATATATGCACCTTTGTAATGCACTGTGTAATCCTGCACTAGGAATGTCGAGTGCATCTATAAATTCCAGTTCGCTGTGTCGGGGTGACAGCTCGTGGGAGACATTTATGGGCATGCTAGATGCTTTTATGTAGGTACTGGAAATTCTCTCGTGTATGTTTGGTGAAGGGCAAACTAATATATCTTCGTGTATGTAAGTGAATTTTCTGCTGGGAAAACTAACATGCTACAATTACTACAATACATTTAACATATATACACTTCACTACCCCTTAAGCCAAATGTGGTACTATCGCATATCAGGAGATCTACGAAGATTTCTTTGTAGTTCGTCTTCCCTTTGTACGTTTTCTGTGATTTTCTAATCAAATATTTTTTTCTTAACGCATGCAAATAAGGAGAATCACACAATGGCCACAGTCACCACCTTCATATCGTTGCACTTAGCTTATACATATTTATTTTATAATAATTTTAATCTGTTTATGATAGTCGGTTCGAGTCCTAAATTATAACGCCCTGGAGAAGAATCTGATCTCTTAACGGCGCTATTTAAATTGTCAGTTACTATTATTAATTATCTTTACTTTATGATTATCTTTGGCCATGTATTTGGTTTAAAATTAAATATTTTTTCTTTTATAAATTCCAATCGGGAGTTAAATATTAATCATCAACCTACATTTTCAATTTCACATGTTCTTAGTAAGATACTGGCCACAATCTAGTTTACTGGAGTCACAACAAATGACAAGTAATAAACCCAGATCTATACAATTTGAGACTGAGCATTTGAAATTACTTATTCTTGTCTGTTTTTATTTCTTTAATTAGGTACATATTAAACATACACAGTCATGTAAAATAAACAAATTAGTAAAATAAAACATACTGTCGTATTTCAGAATATGAAATATTTATAAAAAAAATACTCGTAAATTGGGTAAAAAAATAGTGTATAGTCTTTATCTCTATTTCCTTATCGTAGAAAGGTCGAGATCTCATAGTTTGCACAATGCCATATCATCTGATCCTGTCTTGCACCAACTCAGTCAACCTACCTTTGCATACCCATTTGCTTAATCTACGAGCATATATGTTTTAAGCGATCCGCAAGACGCCGTTCATCCGGACTTCTCCAAAGAATTTGATTTAACAAACTGGCATTCGAAATATATGTCCAAAGGAACTCATTTGTGACCAGTCAATATAGAGAATTCGAGATTCTATTACGAGAGACTCTGGCCTAAGTATTTGCAGTTACTTTGTCCACTAGTGCGACCCTTTTCATTCTTCCACTGAGCGTTATTTGGCTACCTTAATTGTTGAACGCACTACCTTCATGGTTTAGTTGATAACACTCTGATTTTCCTCCATGATTCAATTCCCAATGGTACTCAAAAAATAAATATATATTTTCTCCAACCCACGTTTTCTTCAACGTGTCAATGCATCATCAATTTGGATATATCATATTAAAATATATCATATGAATAAATAAATCTAAAAGAATACCGTTTCCCAATTTACGGTAATACATAACAAGAAGATTTGATAATTTATTTTGTAAAAAGACTGAAACAGGCAGAGTGCTTTCCTATCGCGGCACACATAAAAAATGCTGTGTTTATTCATCTTATAAACAAAGATTTAAAAAATTTTGAGTAGATAAATTTTATGAAAACATTAAATTAAAAATTCGCGGAATAAGACATGATTGAATTAACCGTTTACTTGTATACTTGTTCAACACAGACATAAGTACAGTAAACCCTCCATCTACACGGTCTTAATTTAGGTGAATTCACTTCAACACGGTGTTTTACTGATTTCAATATTAAATACGTAATAACGACATCATATTATAAATAGGCCAACACCCGTACGATGGTTGTCGTCAAAAAAAGAATACGAGAATTGAATTTTTAATACAAGAGAGCGAGAGAGGAATACTTGGATTCTCTCCGAAAGTAATTCAAAATTTGAACTCGGTGGGTCCGTGATACTGAACGAATTTTAAATACCTAGCTAACAATTTTTGAACCGGTGTAAAAGGGGACGATGTATAAATGATATATAAACAAATTTCATATTTATGAATATATATTTTCATAAATGTAGAATTTGTTTTACTTCCGTGAATATTTCACGGGCTGCAACTAGTTTATATAGTAATTGTTTGGTTTTCGAATCGATTTATTTATTTATTTGCTAATAGAAACAGCGTATTGTTATGTTTTTTTATTTTCTGACAACAATAAAGATGGAAGATTTATCCGGTGCGAGTGATTTTGAATAAGTACAGCAAATTGTGAGTTTTGTAATATTTTTCTTCGTATAAATAAATCATGCGGCTCTCATCGTAATATGTCTTATTGATTTTCAGTAACCACTTACATAGACTTATTGAAAAAATAAAGCTTCTATTAACTCGTCGTTGCTGGACCTCGTAGTCGAAGATGCCCTCACCCCTCCAACTTCAATTTTGAGCTGCCCTTCCACGTCGATCATGTGATCTTCTGTAAAACAGCCCGATCCTAGATGCACACTTCTTCCCGCAGACATTTGGATCCTGCTGAGTCACCATGTTCCCAAAATGCTGGCACACGTCTAGCCATTGAATTACCATCAGACCAAGAATATATGGTTATTACTAACTAAAAATATAATACCTGTAAATATTTTATAGATCACATTTTCTACAAAGTATTATTTTTTCTTGATATAGAATTTTGATAATTTATTACAAAAATCATTTTTAGAAGGCACACCATCAGCTGTCCCTTCACCTTAAAGAGTACTTTCCTGGCATGCAAAGTGCAACAGGGAACTCATGTGCCGCTGTGTATGAGATTTTATCTCTACCTATCCTATCCACATTTCAACAACAGTACAGTTCTTCTCTTCCTGCTCTGTCTGACGATATCGTCTGTAAAATGTAAGAGTCTCTGACCCTATCTCGAAGAATTTTTCCTGCGTTTATTCGTAACACTATCTGGAAAAACAAGCATATGAACATCCAAAGCAAGGTGAGGATATACAAAACCCGTGTCTTCCCCATAATGACATACAGCATAGAGTCCAGAGCCGACACTGTCAGAACCAAAAATCTCCTTCGAACCAGCGAAATGAAGGTACTCAGGAGTATCGCTGGCAAAACGCTTCGTGATATAGTACGTAACACAGAAATTCGAAGGACGTGAGAAGTTGAAGATATTGTCAGATGGGGACGATAGAGAAGAAGGTTGAGGAACAAACATGTATTTAGAATGGCGCAACCAAGAGCCGTAAGAATGGCCAGGGACAGTATCCCCCAAGCAAGCAGACCTCCAGGACGACCTCCCAAAAGATGGAAAGACAGCTGGCAGTTGACGACGCAAGAGGCAAACAATGATGCAGGACCATAACAGTCCAACAGACCTAAAATAAGATGAAAAAAAAGAAGTTTATTCATAAAACTCTGATCTCAGATGTTCCATGAAGACTTTTTGTTCCAGTTATGTCGACTCTGGTTTAAATATTATTGACCTGACACAGGTCTTATGGGTTTGGAACTTTGCTATCGATTCGGTTGTTTTTCAAGATTACATCTCATAGACCAGACGTGGGCAAATGTGACTCCGAGAGCCGTATGCGGCTCTTTGTTGGGTTAAGTGCGGCTACTAATGTCTCTTATAAAAATATTAATACTTTCTTTCCCCATTATACTTGTATTTTCGCGATTTTCCTTTCTAAATATTGTAAGTGACAAAATGCGCATCTATGAATGCAACAGTCAAAGACGCAAGTATTGGTGTATACGTGTGTGCTGTGATTTCAATGTGTAGGGTGCGCGCGCATCTCCTGCCTCTTTATGTATGCAAACCACGCAAACTGTATTCTGCGCTATTTTTATATTTTCTTATAATATGTGTATTTTTTATATTTTATATATCAATTAAGATTTGTGTAGAATATGTAATAAATTTGTATATTTAATACTACGTGAGAACATGACTATGGTGTGGCTCTTTATGTTTATGAAAATCCAAAACGTGGCACTCGTAGACCTCATTTATGCCAACCCCTGTCATAGACAGTCAGATATTATGATTTCATCATTTGTTTGTCTCCTAGCTTCTATGTATAGGTATAGATCATTGTGGCTGACATGGCATTAAATGTCTCAATTTATGTGGTTTTCATTTACGTACAGTTTTCCTGAAACGAATTACCTGCGTAAATGGAGAGATTTTTGTAGGTATCCAAAGTCTGTTCCTTATAACATAAGATATGCGTAGATAGGTATGCAGATATGCGTATGTTTCTTGCTAAACTAAGAGGAAAATCAAGTTCCTTCATTTTAACAACGTGTTATAAACACGTTTTCCGTTACTAATAAGAATTATTGAACAAAGCATCCAATATGCTCGTGTACAATATATACCAAGACTCCTATATTGTAACGGCACAAATGGAATCTGAATACATTTCTCTTTGTGGTTCGAAATATGTACACATAATATAATGCCAAATAAGAAGGATCGCGATCTCTAAGAGAGGTGCGTTTCTATTGTCTCAGGGTGTGTTTGATTTTGACGTGCAAAGGGTTTTTCATTCATTCTCTACTATTTGCAAGTAAAGGGTGCGTAATATATCATTTTATGAGAAAAGATTCACGTTTATTAAGATTATTGTGGATTCTTATAAATATCAAAGGGCTCGAATTGAAATTATATTAGACTGTAATTTATTTTTATCAAACACTGTTTATTCCACTTTTTTGTAACGGTATAACCCTGCCGATTTCAAGGCTTTCACCTCATCTACAGGGGAGCACAAACAATACTTGTTTGTGCTCCCCTGAAGATGAGGTGAAAGCCTTGAAACCGGAAGGGTTATACCGTCACAAAAAATGGAATAAACAGTGTTTGATAAAAATAAATTGCAAAGTATTTTGAGCTTTCTTAATAATGGAAGTTAGTTGTTTCAACGTTGTGGAGGTTTAAAGACATTGTAATTTATTTTTATCTAACACTGTTTATTCCAATTTTTTGTAACGGTATAACCCTGCCGATTTCAAGGCTTTCACCTCATCTACAGGGGAGCACAAATAAGACTTGTTTGTGCTCCCCTGAAGATGAGGTGAAAGCCTTGAAACCGGTAGGGTTATACCGTTACAAAAAAGTGGAATAAACAGTGTTAGATAAAAATAAATTACAATGTCTTTAAACCTCCACAACGTTAATGCCTTAACTATAAACAATATATTAGACTGTGATTAACTCACCGATTGTTATCCTTACTGATTGTTTTCTATTTGTTTTATTTATTTATTTCACTTCATTGTCACATAGCAATCTCTTTTAACCAACGAGACAAAAGTAAATAAAGGGAGTTACATGATCGAAAAAAATATTCAAATAATTATTCACCTTGACAAAATTTATGGACAGTATACATAGTAAAAACAAAAGTAAGATATTATCAGTCAAACGATAAAGAAGAGGTGCTGGAGAGGACAGAATAATCTGGAATGAAACACTTTATATCTAGGTATTTTTTTTTTAACTTGACGAGTTTATTGCCATATGGCAATCTCTTCCAACCAACCATAAATATGGTTTTTATAGGCCCTAAGTGTTAACCAGACTGGAATCCTATTTAAAAAAATCTGGGTTCCAGCGGGGATCGAACCCGCAACCTCCGGATCGGCAGACATGTGTCTTACCACCAGGCCACGGAGGTCGTCGTAATTTATATGAAGTTTAGAGTTTTTCAGTCGCTTTTAAAAACGACAACCTCCGTGGCCTGGTTGGTAAGACGCTTGTCTTTCAACCCGGAGGTTGCGGGTTCGATTTCCGTTGGAGCCCAGATTTTTTTTTAATTACTCCAGTCTGGTTTTCACTTAAGGTCTCTTTAACATCTTTCTGGTTGGTTGGAAGATATTGCCACAAAGAAATAACAAAAAAGTCAATAAACAATCTTTGTTAGAGCGTAGTGCAAGTTCATGACCGGAAAGATGGTGAACATTTTCGGTGAGAGGGGGTGGCGGGACAGTTAAGGATGTTATAAAATAGTGACAGTGTGTTAACTTTGTGTCTATTACTCACGTTCAACCAGTGCAGCTCCTTCTGAATAGAGATTTTTTTGTCCAAACAATCTCAGTACGCTCTTTATCATTTTAATCAACACATCAGTCTTATGGAAAAATAGCTTTAATATATATAGCCCCATTTTAAAACAAGCGATTTTTTGTTTTAAAAAATAAAAATCATCCCTCAGTCTTCAAAAAAGTGAAAATGGGGAGTGTAGATCACTTAACCCTACAATATTAATCACCGGATGAAAATTAAAATGTCAAAATTTTCACTTTATTTTTCAAGCTTTCGTGGGTGACAGCATTTTCAATGACATTATCGAAAATTATTTTGTTCGAAATCGAATGTTAAATAAGAGAAAAGACATTTATTTATTATCATTCAGAATGAAGGCTTAGCCGAATTAATTGGAATTGTCAATAACAAAAAATAATTTCTATACTTATTTAAAAAAATATATATATATTAGAAATTCATATAAATAAGTAGATAGGTGCTTCTATAGGCTCTTAGGAAATTTTTATTTTGGTTTTGACAGTGAGTTATGAAATATATTATTATTCCAAGCAGTCCTGTTCAAAGGAGTTAGGGTTTTTCCAATAGACTTGAGCGTACAAAAATTTCTTCGTGCGCTCCTCAAAATTCTACATTTCTTTTCATTTCTTCTTCTTCTTCTAAGTGCCCTGTCGGGTCCCCCCAACGTTGGCGATCACTTCGGCGAATCCGTCTCGGTCCTGAGCCGCCTGGAACAGCTCCTCTATACTCCGGACTCCCCTCCCTCACATTCCGCAGCCAGGACATCTGTCTTCTTCCGGGCCCCCGGTGTCCCTCGATTTTCCCCTTCAATATAAGCTGGAGCAAGTGGTATTTCTCTCCACGCAGCACGTGACCCAGATATGAAATCTTTCTAACTTTTATAGTGGACAACAACTCCCTGTCAGCTCTAGCTCGCCTCAGGACTTCGGTATTTGTCACCATGTCTGTCCAGGGAATTTTGAGCATTCGACGATGCAACCACATTTCAAATGCTTCCAGTCTGTTCATTGCCTGGACTTTCAAGGTCCATGTTTCACAACCGTACAATAAAACAGACCACACATAGCATCTAATCATCCTCTGACGGAGTTTCAAATTTAAGTTGTCATCACAGAAGAGCGACTTCATTTTATTAAATGCAGTTCTTGCTGCCTCAATTCTGCACCTGATTTCCACATCCGGGTCGAGAGACTGCGTGAGTATGTTGCCGAGGTATCTGAATTTCTCCACCCTTTCGACGCTACGGCCGTTCAAACGCAGCACTGACCCACTGTAATCCAACCGCCCGAATGTCATCCACTTGGTTTTACTGACATTTATTGTAAGACCCACTCTTTCACCGGACTCGTCAACAAGATTAAGAAGGAGATCATTGACGCTTTCGGCTAGTAAAACGGTGTCATCCGCATATCTGATATTGTTTATCATAACGCCATTAATCTTCAAACCTTTATCGGTGCTGCTGAGGGATCTTTTAAAGACATGGTCAGAATATAAATTGAATAACAATGGAGACAGGGTACAACCCTGTCTTACGTCTCGTTGGATAGCAATTGCATTCGAATTCTCGCATCCCTGTCTTATTTCGGCTGTCTGGAACCAGTAGAGGTTCTTAATAAAATTCAGATCTTTAGTATCAATGTTACAATCGGCAAGCATTCTCATTAAGTCAGTATGTCTTACTCTGTCAAATGCCTTCTCGTAGTCAATAAAACGTGCAACTACTTCCCTTCTTTGATTTCACGTGATTTTATGATCACGGACAGTGACAACAGAACATTTCACGTGATTGTATGATCACGGACAGTGACCAAAATATACTGAGCTAAATACCAATATTTGAACATGATTTATTATTTTATGCTATTTAATTTTTTTGCCGGCCGATTTCGGCGCTCTTTAGATATCACGCCTGAGGAAAGCGCCATCTCCCTGTCATACATCCGTACACCTTATCATACAGCTCCTACGACTTTTTAAATTTCCTTCTTTTAAAATAGTATTCACTTGATTCAATCATACTATCCATAGTATTCCTTTACGACGCCATCCACTCACAGTTGCACTTTATATTTGTTTTGTTAGTCTTTCCTCATTCATTCGGTCTACATGCCCAAACCCCCTAAATGTCACCAAGTTCACAAAGTCAATCATATTTATTCTTTCAATCATTGGTATGGTATAGTGACGACCTCTGTATCTTGGTTAGTAAGACACTTGTCTTCCAGTCCTAAGATTGCGTGTTTAATTTCCATTAATTTGATCTAATCATACTTTTCTTGGTCTTCCTCTTACATTTGCACTTTATATCTACGAGTATATTGTTATTTATTTGTTGATATATGACAAGTAATTTTATAAATACAAAAATTGAAAAAAAAAACAGGTAATTTAATGTGGACACACAATTTTTATGGATCTGGGTTTGTTACCTTTCATTTGTCGTGTCCCAAGTAAACTAGGCTTTGCCTGTATCTTATTGAGGACTTATAAACATGGAAAAATAAATTGATATTTCTTTTCGATTTTTGATTATGTAATACTCATTCCTTCATTAACTCGATAAACAGTGACACTCAATTACACATGTATAAATCACGCAAAACAAACCCCTTACACTTCATCATTCACATACCAAAAAGTCCATCTCATAATGTTCGGTACATAATCATCAAAAACACACCACACTCAAGAGTTCACATAAAACTTTGCTATAAATCATTCTTTCTGCAAGACCAAGTATTAAAACTCCTGTCGCAATAACAACCACGCTCCGATCCATTACCTAAGTTAAGTCACTGTTAGTCTTCATTCATTCATTCCACGTGCCCAAACGATCTGAGAGTGCTCTTCTTCATCTTACTCAACACACTAAATTTAAGTTCACAATCATCCCCATTCACTTTATTCCGTATTCTGTTTTACATTGTCACCCCGTAATAATAAAGTTCAATTTGTATAGTGCCTTTCAGAGAGCGAATTTGGTCAAGGGAGCTTCCACGTATTCTTAGTGCATTCATTTATGCAGCTACATATTTATTGCTTGTAATATAGATAACTACAAGTATTTCCTTATCATAGCATTTCAAATATGACTAAAAATATATATCATAAAACATTACTCTATTTTTATCCTTATCGCGAATGTCTAAAAATATCTCAACACGACAAAAATATATGATTTGTGAAATTATTTTCGTTTCAGAATTTTATCGCCTGGATTACTAACAGTCATAAATTTTCCTTCTAAAAATATAAATAAGTACCAATTTATATATTGAGATAAAACTTCCAGTCTCGTATTCCAGACATATGGTAATACATAAAAAAAAATAAAGTAATCGTAACGCGATGAAAAATACAAATGAGAAATCGTTGATGTATTTTTATACAAAGCTTTCTTATACACGTCATTTGATTAATGAACCTTAATTTATGTTATCACAGAGTATAGTAACAGAATAATCTCACTTATCTAAAAAGCATTCAGAGAAAAACAATATGGCGGCATTGAATGGCGGGAACTTTGCAAGGGAATGAATGGATGACGTCAATATTTGGACACAAGTATGTAAAAAAGATTCAACCCACAAAATCGACACAGAATTGGTAGGTGGTAACGTCTCTATTTTGGTAAAGATACATTTGTGAATAGACAGGTATCCAGACGGTTGAGGTCTCTTCTGTGCCGCCAAAGACAGATATGTATTCTCAAGAATGGTCGTCGACATCACGGGAACCAGAAACAGTACATGAATAAGAAGAAATATCGAATAAGCAAACCTCATCAATAATCATCAGCACTGTAACCCAGAATGGATCATGACTACCTGTAGATTTTTGACATTTGGTAGCATCCCTCTTTCAGTTAATTACACCCGGAGTTCAATATTCTGAGATCCTTCTTATCTTTGGTCTCCTCATTAATCTACGCCTTTTTGAATCGCTGATCAAAGCCTTCTTTGCAGACTTGGTCCCCTGCATGCGATGTGCACATCCCATGTAGCACATTCTAGAAATTTTAAATATTTTCGGTTCCACAGTTACTTCGTCGTAGAAGACGTTAAGTTCTTCGTTAGAAGTTGTCTTCACAAGTCATAACCACAAATTTAACCATATGTTCTACAATACAATGAGATCATTAGAAAATACATACATACCACGCCATCTTCCTATCGTTATAGGTAAAGAGGACAGGTCGCCAAACTTTACAGCCTCCACACATCTTTCACCTCTACTACATCCATATATGTTACCTTCTCATACAACTCCTCTGATTTCATTTGATCCATTTTAAATACAATATCATTTACCAGATCTAACCATTCTTTCTTTGGTCTATCTCTACCACGTCTTTCTCCCCCATATATTTATTTATTATGATTAATTTGAAACAATCAGGTGGGCTTATTGTCAGGTGGCAATGTCTTCCAATCACCCAAAAGTAATTTGTACTGCATATTTGTTATGTTAGTCTTAGTTAGTTATGCGTCTTTAGCGGAATGCTTCTTGTCTGAAGAGATGATGATAGAAGTTGTTGGTAAATAAATAAAATACGTCAATTAGCAATGCGGAAGGAGAGAGTGAATGAATGTTTTATTTATCGGTATGTGGGTATTTATACATTACAGAATGGGCGCGGGAGTGCGCCCGCGATATATATTTATCTCGCTTCTGTGCGTGCAGAAATGGTTAATTGAAGTATTGCAGACATCGCAACTAGTATTGTGGGTAAACAATTTGTTTACCGAAACGGCGAGACAGCGCGATGCGTTCTCTTTCTACTGTGGAATGTATCTTAAATAGTATTGTGGGTAAACAATTTGTTTACGGAAACGGCGCGATGTCCAGCCGCGTCAATGTTTTGGTATGTGACCTTTGGACATATCCAAAGGTCGTTTCGTCGGTCGTTGACCGTATGTGTTGACAATATTCAGCGACGACCGTGGTTCCCACACGTCCAACGTATGAACACGTTGGACGCAGAGCACCCGATCACATTGTGAACCAGGCAATCTCCATGGATCTCGAGTAACAACCAGAGGAAGACCAAATAATTCATGGGTGGTGCAAAAAGATAACCTGATGCAGAGGCACGGCCTGGGGTACGTAGTCCGGTGCAGAAGAGCATACAACCTGAGGACGAGGAGAGCTGACCCCAATAGTCTTCGCAGACAGTGAGTTGGGATTGAGCCAGGGAGAAGAAGATTTGTTATGTTAGTCTATTTCCATTCATTCGTTCCACGTGTCCAAACATCTCAGATTACTCTTCTTCATCTTACTCAACACATCAACATTAAATTCACATGCGTTCTTATGAATTCATACCGTTTTATTTTATACGACATATGTTTTCTTATAAATGCGCTCATTTCTATATTTTTTTCTTTTTTTCGACTCCTTTCAGTATATTTCCTCCTCTTTTCTCTCCCATACCTAAATGTTGGTATGCAGTAAAATAATGTTGTGTACTTTCACAAGTTTATAAAGGGTCTTTCAAATTGAGTGTTTTTTTTATTTCAATTTTTATTAATCCTTGAATAAAACACATAGTTTGCTTTGATTTTAAGTATAATGTATGACATTTAAACACAAAAAAACAATATCCGCCAAATGTTCATCTCTTGCAGCTCCACAGATGTCTACTCTTGTCAAAAAATTTGATGACATTTTGACATGATTGCGGTTCTAACTCACCAATAACGCGAATAATTTCTTCCTTCAGCTCAGGAATTGATTGGGGGTTATTCTTATTGATCTGGCCTTTCACGTAACCCCAGAGAAAATAGTCCAACGGTGTCAGATCCCATGATCTTGGTGGCCAAATAACCTCACCGTTTCCGGAGATTACAATACATAAAATAATTCTCAATTTGAACGCGTTGTTGTATTGTATACGAAGCCATTTTTGTAAATGTTATACATTACACCTCTCAAACGTCACAAGACCCAGGCAAGTTCGAGACGCCATCTGTGTGTTATCTAAGAAGTAAAAAAACCGCTCAATTTGAAAGACCCTTTATGATTTAGTACCCCACTGACTTTGTTTAAGTGGTTTTTGCTTCTTCCTAATCAAATCTTTAAGAATTATTCCTTTATTGTTTTGAGATTTGGATAATTTTTACATTAATGCGTTTATTTAATTGAATACAAGTTTGTGTTTGACGTGAGAAACACAATATGGACGGAGATAGATTTTTTTCGAATGGCAATAAAACGATTAAAATTTAATGCCAAAATGTCAACATTAATTGGTTTGGCAGCGGCAAGAAATATATTGGAAAAACAATTAGGTTGATTTAAAATACGTTATGATTTTTTTATTGCTCTTTTAGTATTTGATTCGTTATTTTTTGAGTTTTTTCAATAAAATGGTCTCGTGATTGTATTATTGAGGTCATCCCAAGTACAATAGTGTAATTTTATAGCTTTCGATATATCAACGTTGTTTTTTGAAAAAAAACCTTTAAATACCTTTCAAAATATTGCTGCAAATATCCAAAGTAGTGGTGATAGAAAAGTGTGAAACGAAAAGTAAATTCGATATGTGGGTGAATAATGAAAGATTAGACCCATTTGAGGAATTATGCTAGTTGGGTATTATTTTCTCAGATAATAGAAGATTTAAAAGGGATATCGAACGACGTGTAGCTATATGAACAAAGTCAATGGAGCACTAAAACATGTATATTTGAACCGCATAGTATCAAATTCTGCTACGATGATAATAGTCCATAATAGTATTTTAGTGTCAACATTGTTGTATGGGAGTGAAACGTGGACGTGGAAAAAGATTAAAAGGAGTTGAATTAATGGTGTCATGGTGAATGCGTGCTTGGAGAAGAATACAATAAAAGTGGGACCAAATAAGTAGTTATTTCGATGCTTTTTTTTTTTCGATGGAAAAACGTGACACAAACCAATACTATTTCTACAGCGTATGACTACAATGCAATAAGCAATCGTGTGTGTCAAATTTGGTTTTAATAAATCTGTAATTATGAACATATACTAAAAGATGTTGTTCGCTCTGGAAGGAGATTACTGCTGATGACAACCAAAACAAGGCTTTGATCGAGAATAATTAGCGTTCTACGACACGAGGCATTACTGAGATACTAAAAATATCCAAAATCACTGACCATGAGTAATTAATTGGTGCAAATAACGTTTGAATCTAAAAATTCTTACAGTACGAAATTACTTTCCGGAAAATCAAATACAATTCGTATCAAATGTACTATAATGACTAAAATTAACACGATAATGAAAGGTTTTTGACATAAGAACATTTTTTTTGTTATCAAGTTTTAATACGTGTAATTGTGTTACAAGATATTAAAAATGTTGAGTATCGGATCGTTTAAGGCCTTTTAGGAGACTTCAAAGGCAACGTGGCAAGTGCCTCAAAAGGACATATTAAATTATTTTATATCTTTCATTTGTCTCTTTGTTTACCTTTAGAGCTTTAACAGAGCACGTTATTTGGATATTTTCTGACCTTTTCGGTCTATATTCGCAGTTAAAAGGATGACAAACGATGTATTTGCTTACAGGACCGCTTCAAGATAACATATCAAACTAAAAAAAAACCAAGCGATAACGTCACATAAAATATTTTGTCACATATTTCAGCTGAAACACTTGAAAAGTATATCTTTATTGCAAATATTTTGAGGGAACTCGTACAGAATTAAACTGTACAGCTTTCAGATCAAGTTATGTAATGCCAGTGTTTTGTAAATGTTAGGAACTAAATATTTTGTGAAAGGGTTACTTAGAAGATAATACGAGGCGTATCCAGAAAATAAGTGTACTGAGGCTCTCACGACCGGATGGATTTTATTTTCGACATGTTGGCTACACTTCCGTGTAGCCTGACCATTTCCCTCCGCAACGAGACTGGTTCGAGGTCAGTACGTTGAGAAGTGTCGACGCGACAACACGTTTCGTGAAAAATGTCAATCCAATCTCCCGCCAAGTGCGAAATACGTGGCGTCATCCGTTATCTCGTTTGGAAGGGAAAACCTCCGGTTGAGGTTTATAATGAGGGGAAAACTGCATATGGTGATAAAGCTATGACTCGTACGAGTGTGTACAAGTGGTTTTGTACCAGTGTTTACAAGTTTTGTAAATGTTAGGAACTAAATATTTTGCGAAAGGGTTACTTAGAAGATAATACTCGTATAATAAGTAAAAATACAATAAATGATAATACAAAAGTTATATTTTCAATTAACATATTTTATCTGTTTTTTTTTGTAATTATAAAAAGAGGTTTAAACGCGGCATCTAAAATTGTTAATATATTGCCTACCTAAAAGGCGGTATTATGTTTTCCTGAAAAGTTTCCTTCTTATGTTATCTACTGTCGGCCTATCATGCATGCATACATCTGCTCATAAAACGTTGATGTTTATGTTAGCTGTCATTATTATATTTATAATTTCTCTCAAAAAGATCTTCGTTGGTTTGCAGAACCACAATCTAAAATTCTACAACAACGATAAAGTTCTTCGGTTGCCGGAACATCATTTTCCTGCGATTTTCCATCATAAGGCGTAATAAGTTATATATTTGTTTTAATACCGCATGACGTTATAATTATTTGTTTTTGGACTTGATATTTCTTCAGCCTTCATTCCCTTAAAGTGTTGCAAAGATTCCTTCCAACTAAAACCAAAATTTTACTCGTACAATCTCTGCTCTTTCCGATTCTGGACTATGCGGACGTATGTTACTTGGATGTTACAGAGGAACAGCTGGACAAATTACAGCGTCTTCAAAATGTGTGTCTAAGATTTATTTTCAACCTACGAAAGTACGATCATATAACTTCATACCAGAAGGCATTGAACTGGTTGAATGTTAGAAATAGACGCCAAATTCACATACTGTCTCTATTGTATAATATCCTTAACTGTCCCGCCGCACCCTCTTATCTCGCCGAAAATTTTCAGCGTCTTTCCAATCATGGATTAGCGCTACGCTCAAACAGAGATTGTTTATTGGCCTTTCCAGTTCACCGCTCCTCTTTCTTTACGTCGTCCTTTACTGTCCATGCAGTGAGACTCTGGAATCAGTTACAAACCAATGTAAGACTCGCTCCGTCCTTGGCATGCTTTAAGAAGCGACTGAAAAAACTCTTAATTTCTAGTCAGTAAAATAACGTGTTTCATTCCTGATTTTTCTTTTCCTTTCCTCTCCACCATCCCTTTCTTTTCTTTTGATTGATGATATCTCACTTTATATGAAAAATAATGTCCGGGTGATTTTCCGTCTTTGTGGGGTTCGTGGGTATGTTCTCGCGTATATGTTAATGGATTTCGTGAGGATGGATAGTAATTTGAATGAATTATGCGACCACGTAACTTGCTTAATTTACTTTTGTCTGGTTGGTTGGAAGAGATTGTCACCTGGCAATAAACCCGCCAGATTGTATTGTAATAAAAGTGTTAAATAAATAAATATTTTTGACAACCCCTTTTCATTTAAATACGATTCATAATTTCTTACTCCTCGAGCGTTCTTCTGAGTCCTAAATTATAACACTTTGAGATCCAATCATTAAGATATCATCTGTGAAAATACTATCGAACTTAAATATAAATGATTTATAAATATCCAAATCAATTCAAATAATTACTTTAATCTTATTACTACTGTTTTATTGCATCTTAATGATACTTTAACACTTGCCGTACGGTGATGGATAGCGAGTGATCATGACTTATATTTTATTTAATTTCTCGAAATATACTGCTTGCAGGGTCTTCATACTTTATGTTTTCCTCATCGAAACCTCTATGATTTGAATGATGTCATTAGGAAACAAAACATTCATAGTTAATTCAACAGAAATTAATGATTTTAAATCGCGAATTGACGAAATGTCAAACACTCATTCTTTTTTGACAGTTCGTATAGCGCCCGTTCCAGGGGTTCCAGGGGTCGTCACCAGTTTTATAATCCTGATTGTTATTTTTTATTTTTATCTGGTATGTTTTTTCTATTATCATTTTTTATCTGGTATGTTATATTGTACCATTACTCTTTTTATAATAAATGTACATTTTATTTATTATTTCATTTTCAAAAATATAATAATTGAGATGGCGGGAAATATCGACGGCGATGATAGCGATTTGGAATTTAAGGCGACAGGCAATATATCAGAATCAGAAGATTTTGTCGAGGTACAGGATGAAGTATATTCTGATTTGGAGACGAGTGAAGAAGACGAAGAAATATTATTTACATCAAAACATGGATTCGAATGGAGTTCATTACGAGTACCACCTCAATCTTCGAGGCATCGGTCGGGTATCAAATATTCTCATCGAAGATTCTGGACTGAGAAATTCAAGTATAAATGTACATTCCATAAAAGATATGTGTTGTCTGTTTGTAAATGAAGAGGTGGTAAAAGTGATGTTTAAGAAACAAATCGTCATTTAAATCGAATTCATTCAGAAAAGAACCAACCAATATCAAAAGACGAGTTATATGAATTCATTGGAATATTGCTCGCACCTGGCAGAAATCGAACACGAAAGCTATCTTTGAGTGAATTGTGGATAAGTGAAAGTCCCTTTTGCCAGTCATTTTTCACAACAGCTCTGTCTCGAGATAGATTCATCTATATTTACAGTCATATTCGTTTTGATGATAAAGAAACCCGAGAAGAGAGATATCAGGGTTTTTTCAGATAAATTAGAACCAATTAAGTGGATTTCAAAAATGTTTATGGATATGTGCAAAAGCAATTATTCTCCATCTTCGAATATAACTGTAGATGAACGTTTGCCAAACTTTAGAGAGAATTGTTCATTTCGCGTGTACATGAAGTCTAAACTTGGTAAATATGGCATCAAAATCTGGGTTGCTGCCGACTGCGGCGGCATATGACGCATAACAAATTTACAGGCTTATTCTGGTATGATAAATAATCGTAGAGAGAGATAAATCAAGGTAACTGAGTAGTTATAGAAATGGTTCAACCGCATTATGGCACGAACAGGAGGATAACCACAGGTATTTTTATTACCTCCATCAAATTAGCCGATAATCTTTTATTAAAAGGTTTAACTCTAACTGGCACGCTTCGAAAAAATAAAAGAGTAATCTTACTTGAATTTATACCATCTAGAGAGAAAACAATCCATAGTAGCTGAAAATAAAATACTTGTTTCGTGTGTACCACAAAAAATAAAGCAGTATTATTATTATCCACTCAATTCAATGATGCAGAAATTGATTATTCAGAAAAACAAAAGCCACTATAGTAATTATACATCATTATAATAATACGAAAATTGGAGTAGATACGGGAGACCAAATTACTTGAGAGTACTCTTGCTCAAGGTCAACGAGAAGATGGCGTTTCCGTCTTTTTATGGAAATTATAGATATGGCTGCATTGAATGCATACCTCTTATGGATAGACAAATATCCAGAGTGGAAACAAAATAATTAATACCACCGAAAACATTTCACAAGAGAGTTAAGTTTGGAATTGGCAATGCCCAATATCTTAAAAAGGAAAAATAGCAACAACAATATGCTTTTAATACAGTTTTAACATATTGTGGCGAGTCAATATCCGAAACATTAGTAAATAATACCCTGTTGGCACCCCGTGAGGTCCTCAAAAGAGCAAGTTGTGGGTTTTATTAAAAACATTCGAGAAAAAAAACCAGGCTATTCTGCAATATTTGTCAAACACCTGCGTGTTTAGTAAATAGAATATAGTAAAAAAAAAGTGGTTTCATGCCCCAATTGCGATAACTTTCTCCACAGGATTAAACTTTGATTATATGATATGTTTGTCCTATTTTCAAATTTTCTGTAGTGTTTATATTTTCCAAATTGCATATATTTTATTGATTTGAATTTCGTGTTTGTTTATATATAATTTTGAATTTCGTGTTTGTTTATACTATATAAATTTCTCGCCCTAAAACCTTGATTTTTGACCGAACGACGCAGTGTAAAAATAATATTCTTATAGAAATGCCTTTCTGTTTTAGCTCTTATTTTATCATTTCTTACCTTTATTTTATATTATTCGACATTTTATTACATAATAAAATGATGTTTATAGCTAATAACAAAAAATAACCTAGCAGATTTTGCATAATTTTAATTTGAAACATACATGTTTAGTGTACCCTCAGTGTCCAACGCCGTTACTGGCGTAATTTTTTAGCACAGTAAGGGAAGTGTTAAAAGGTTGGAGACCTCTTTTCAGTCATGCGCATTCTGAACGTTGCGCAGACCGAACGACGCAGTGGGAAAATTATATTCCTATAGAAATGTCACTTCTGTTTCAACTATTATTTTATCATTTCTTACACTTATTTTATATTATTCGACATTTTATTACACAATAAAATGATGTTTATAGCTAATTAAAAAAAAAACTTATAGATTTTGCATAATTTTAATTTAAAACATACATTTTTAGTGTACCCTCAGTGTCCAACACCGTAACTGGCGTAATTTTTTAGCACAGTAAGGGAAGTGTTAAAGTAAATTATGAGTCATTATATAAAAAATGTTAAGTATTTAAATAGACAGATTAGATGCACTATGCTAGAAATATCAAATTCTGTGCATCGGGTAAACATCTGGCAAACACATATGTGTATGATATATTCCAAAGATCTCACCGCTGCTCGCTGAAACTGTCTCCTGCCTCCATCCACCTACAATCCCCAACCCTATTTTTAACGTTTTAGATGTGCGTGTCGATGCCAGTTCTTACAGAATTCAGTTTTGTGCTCCTCTGATAATGAGATGAAAACCTTTAAACCGAAGGGGGTTGTACCGTTACATAAAGTGGAATAAACAGTGCTATAAACTTGCTATTATTTTCATGTTATCTGAAGGACAATGTTGTAAATGAAATGAGCAAATAAATAAATCAAATAAATAAACAAACATAGTTTCTTGAATCTTAGAAAATACGTTTATTTCCCTTTGTGGTGTCTTGTTAATATTTTTTTTAATAAAATAAATAAGACACTTATTTTCTAACTACATTTGAGAGAGAAGCTTTCAAAATATCTATTATATACAATTTCTTCCGAAGGTCCTTAAGTGCCGACTTAATAACAATAAGAATAGATCCTATAGACTTGAAGTACGATGGTATTCGATTAGCTCAGAAAAGTTGTACAAGAGTGCTGAAAAATTGTTTTAGGAGTAAAAAAAGAAAACACTTGTTCAAGACTCGAAAGAACGGGAAAACGCTTTATGATTTTTTTATGATAAACAAACAATGATGGTTTTAAAAGTTCCCACTATTTTTTGCACTGTTTTTTTTTTAATTTAGCTGGCTTTTTATAAGTTGGAATATAGCTAATCTTGGGATAAAAAGTTTAGACGAGGCAAAAAGACGATGAAAGCAAGATAAATGCTCTTGAAAGTAATATATTGCGTTTAATTTATGATAATTAAGAAATTAAGCACAATATTAGGGAAACATGTGCAATAAAGTAAATGTTCGCGTTATCGATTGTGATGTATGCATGCGATATATGCGTACAGGCGGAGCAGTACGCGTGCGCGCGTCTGTTAGCTTGACCACTAACCGACACAGCGAACGAAGCCCAGTTACTCTTATATTCCACTAAAGCTAAGATCAATTGCACGCCTTCCGTTTTTAATATGATTATAAATATAATTGTTTACCATTAAGAAGTATTTGGTTTAATTTTTAGAATTCCCTTCTTCGTAGCATATCATAAGTATATATCACAATGATTAAAAAACAAGTATTGAGTTAATTAGGTCATATAGATAGTATGAAACTCAATGTTAAAAAAACATCGAGTAGAATAGAAGATATGAGAAGTATTGGAAGATCTGTTCAAATGAAAGACAGTCAGATCGATCAATTTAAATAATATCGAAAAGTCAAAAGCGTTTCAATGAAGATAAATTGTATATCAAAGTGTTATATAACTATACTCGAACAGGGAAATGTATATCAAAGTGTTATATAACTATACTCGAACAGGGAAATGTATATCAAAGTGTTATATAACTATACTCGAACAGGGAAATGTACGAGTATATCTAAGTGTTATATAACTATATTCGAACAGGGAAATGTATATCAAAGTGTTACATAAATATACTCGAACAGGGAAATGGCATGATTATGATGATGATGGGTTTAACTTCACCTAACAACGGTTCAGTGTCTTGGAAAATATGTCTTTATTTTTACGTTCATTTAGCTTCGACAAATGCCTTTTTTTGTCCGTATTTTAATTTTGCGGCGGCTAATAAACAGGTTTATGGGGGTCGACTCCTAAAGTGGGCGAATTTGTTTGTACAAAATGTCAACTTTGAAGAATTATTTCAAATTTACGGAATTGACAGACTAGAACGAAATGTCAACTTAATTAAAAAAATCGAGAACTTTTCAACGACAAATTGTCGGGAGACTGAATATTTTCATAAAAACACACACATATACTCGTATCATATAAAGTACAAATTGTACTTAGGCAAATATTTAAATATTTATTTATTTATGTATTAAACATAAATAATACATTTACAATTTTATTAAAAGTTGAAATAGATATAAAACTTTGGGGAGGGGGGCTCAAAAATATCTTTAAAAAGGAGGCGGTGAGTCTAAAAAGTTTGGGAAATTCTGATTTAATCCTACATACATATATACAATCCCACCATTTCAGAGAAGACAGAGAGAACAGCGTACCAGGTCTTCTTATTTCAACACACATTCTTCTTCACCTCTTCTACACCAATACACTTTATCTTACGACTCCTACGATTTTTCTGATTTCTAACATTTCCCTCTTTCAAAATATCATTCATATGATCCAATCATACTTTTCTTGATCTAATATTTCTTTTATTAGTCTTTCTTCATTTATTCATTCTACGTGCCCAATAAATCAAAGATTTTCAAATCCAAAAACATGGACCTAAGGCTCCGCAAGAATTGGTCAAAACATATGTGTGGAGTATTTTGATGTATGATTGCGAGACATGGTGCATATGCGAAAGAGATCGAAAAAGATTGGAGGCCTTCGAGATGTGGACCTATAGGCGAATCTTAAGTATTTTTTGGAGAGACCACATTACAAATGACGAGGTTCTCAGCAGGATCGAAGAAACCAGGCACTTGTCAAACACCATATCGGAAAGGCGTGCAGAGGGAATGGGTCATATGCTGCGACATGAAAATCTCCTGCACAATATACTGGAGGGAATGATTGAGGGATCGATTGGCAGAGGGCCCCCTCGCCGAGAGTATCTGGAGCAAATTTGCCACGATATGAACTGCACCTCCTATACAGAGCTCAAGAGCATCGCGGAAGACCGAGCGGAGTGGAGGAGGAGATGCAGAGCTTTGCTGCTAACCAATACCCAGGATTGAAACTGAAGAAGAAGAAGAAGACATGCGCAAACTATCTCAGTGTTCTTTTTCGTCTTATTTAATACATCAGCTTTAAGTTCACATTTATTTCTGTTCACTTCGTTCCGTGTTCGTTCATCCATTGTTATCCCATTTTTACTTCCCTGTGCACACATTTCTACAATTTTAAGTATTTTTTCGAGTCCACGTTTATCAAAGTTGGTACTAAAATACTGTAATGAACTTTTTATCATCTTAGTAGATTTTAATATTAAAAAATTAACAATTTAGTTGTCTATAATTCATTGCAACTCATCGATTTCCTAGTTAAGCGTTGAAATGTTGAAACGTTCGTGTTCATACGAGTATATTGTAATAAACTTATATCGTGTTACAAAATATTGATGGAATTTAAAAAAAAGAAAAGCAGAAACGTGGATCGAACTGAAAAATTCCATTTTGACTCCCATAACTCTCACGCGAGAGAACGATGTTCGAGTATGTCTGATATTATGAACGGAAGAAAGCACAAATTGGATTTACTGGTGAATTCATTCCACTTCAACGGGCATAACTCTTTTTCCTCAAAGAAACTCATGAACTGATATCAGACTTACCCTAAACTGAAATAGAATATCATGAACTTAATCTATCGTGAATTTGTTGGTGGCTGCGGTCTAACGGTTAGCGTTCACGCGAAGCAAGCGAGCGCCCCAGGTTCGATTCCTGGCGGATTTACTTTCGATCTTGTTTTATTCTTAGATCATTTTACGATTTCACTGTAGCTTATGTTTTGCTTATCATAAATTCTTATAGTTCTATTAAGCATGTCCTTTGCATGCTTTAAGAAGCGACTGCAAAAACTCTTAATTTCTAGTCAGTAAAATAACGTGTTTCATTCCTGATTTTTCTTTTCCTTTCCTGTCCATCATCCCTTCCTTTCCTTTTGATTGATGATATCTCACTTTATATGAAAAAGAATGTTCGGGTGATTGTCTGTCTTTGTGGGGCTCGTGGGCATATGCTGAATGATTTATGCGACCACGTAACTTGCTTCATTTACTTTTGTCTGGTTGGTTGGAAGAGATTGCCGCCTGGCAATAAGCACGCCAGATTGTATTTGCAATAAAAGTGTTAAATAAATAAATAAATAAATAAGCAACACAAAAAAAACATGATTTAAAACTGCTTAAGGAAAATCTGCAGCAGATTAAACCTGCCGGTCGTCATTGGTTTCCTTGCTATCGGAACTTTGGGTATGATCTATCAAAATTTGCACCCAATAAACCAATACACGCACAAGGGTCGACAAACAGTAGAACGGCTGACATACTCGATCATAAGGAGTTTCCTATTTATATTTCTAATGTATTGTGTATTTTGTAGTGTTCGTAAAGTTATTTTGAAAATATATAACTGATACAGTTAAGTTTTAATATTAAATAAAACACTAATCAAGCAGTTAAGTAAAAGTTAATGAGTGAGATATCAAAACTGTTATGTCATTATATCATTGAAGTCTGTGGCCACATTTTAAGGTATTCAATGTCATTTAGAGCAATGTGCCAACTTACTTACCTCCAATCTTTTCTATCAATTTACACAATTTACGCAATTCGCCTTCTACGCATTTGAGGAGGTAATATTAAAATAAGAACATGTCTACCAAATCAAACTGTTGGGAAATTGCAAAAAAAACTGTTGGCAGTAAAAATATATGACATAATAATTCATTGTAAAAATATCTGAAATCCTTAAAATCGATTCAAGTTACTTGATTTGTTGTTTAACATCGAATCATAATAATTAAAATAGTTATTCTAGTTTAAAATATGGACATGATCCTTTTTGAGTGCACAATTCTACTTTAATATATTTTTATTGAACAGGTCTGAGACATGATGGTTTTGTTCGCCTTCAAAAATATTTTACAAAAAAATAATTGGGCAGAGTAATTTATTTTAATTTTAATCAAATAAAATAAGTAGTGTTACAAAATGAGAAGAAATATTACTATAAAACTATAAATATATGTAGGTAGATAAAGCTGTATAATGACATTACACGGCACGTACGATTTAAAACTGACAGTTGCTGCTGAACTGGTATGAAGTTAGACACAATTGGAAAGCTATGATTGGTCAATTCGGACATGATCTTTTTTGATTGGTTTGAAGTCTAGACAAGATTATTTTTGAAAAATACTGGTTTTTTATTAAGATTTTAAAATGATTCAAGTGCTTTTTTCATAAAAATGAAAATGTTAAACGGCTCCGTACCGTCGATAAGAAAAAAATCTGCTTTATCGACTCATTTTTTTGTATCCGATGGGCATGATCTTTTTTGAATGTTACCTCCTAATTTATACATCTCGTCATGTACATTTTTTTATTACCCATACTTCTCACTTTACCTTCTTTCAAAATCTGATCCTGCCATATTTTCCTCTGTCTATATCTTACGCGCACACCTTGCGCTCTTGACTTGTATGTTTGATTAGTTATTCTTTCATTTATTCTCTACACATACCCCAACTGTCATAAATAAATTGATATTATGCAAATCGGTAGATTTGGGTGCATATGCCACAAAAAATGGGGTTGCCATTAAAATATAGAGTTTTCATTAATAGATAATTTAAAAAGCGCAATTTAGTGAATTAACTTCTCTTTAACGTAAATTAATAAGTGGTATTATGTCATTACACGCCAAAATTAGAGCATTTATTAGAGTGAAGAATGGCTTGACTGAGTGATTCAATATTTCAAAACATGTAAAAACAAGGATGCCTTACGTAACCCTAGTTGTTTTATGTTTACATCGATTCATACATGAAGGAACAACAAATGTCAATGGGTAGCATATAAATATCGAATGGAAATGTATGTGAATTGCTGTATGCTGATGACATGATAGTTCTAGCGGAGAACGAATATGAATTAATGAGTTTGATAAGTAAATTGTATAAGAGATACGAAGAGTAATGGCGATAGAAAAATGTAAAAAGATTAAAAAATGTGTTATATGGATGAATAATGAAAGATCGGAGCAATTTGAGAAATTCCGCAATTTGGGTAGTATTTTCTCAGTAAAATCGAAGGAGTTGTATAAGATGGTGTATGAATGTAGAAGAGGCGAAGGATAGGTGTTGCTGAGCTAAGCTACGAAAGTTTGGCGCTCTTTCTTATCTGCCTACCCTAACAAGATGATCTCCTTGGCCTAGTTGGTAAGACGCTTGTCTCCCAGCCCGGAAATCGCGGGTTCGATTCTCGTTGGAACCCAGATTTTTTTTAAAAAAGAATTCTAATTTAGTTTTCACTTAAGGCCTCTTTAATATCTTTCTTGTTGATCTGAAAATATTAATAAGCCCTCTAGGTTGTATTATATACAACGAAAGTGTAATACAGTACAATAAAACAAGGACATTGCGTAATGGTATGTAAGTACATAAATGCAAAACCGCATTTTAAATTATGTCAATTGAATATAAAGAAAATATCACGTAACATAGTCGCATAAATTATATTTTACAGAAGAAGTTGGATAATTTTTTTCATATTAAATTATCGTCAAGTTAGATACATATAAGTACACACCTTTGGAGATCAATTTGGTGAAATTGGGTCCTACCCTACAGTTGATTTCCATTTCCAATATTTACAGAGAACTTCATTCATATATAAAACCTTTCAAACCACAATTAAGTGAACTCTAATGAAAGCAATATTATCTGCAGAGCTCATTGCCAACTTTAGGGTGGCGGTCCAATTTACAGGAAGTCAGCTGTTTGCGCACACGAAATTAAAATGCGAATGAAAAACCTTATTTGTGGTCAATCCGAAAATATTTAAATTTCAATTAGATCCAGTGTTTTTGCTAAAACTCATATGTTACTTATACTTTTGGAATTTAATAAAAACCTTTTTATTTTGTGATTAATTTTTAATAAAAATAAGGGAATGAATATTTATATTACGGTTTAAAAATAATTCAAGTGTTAGTTATATAGATATGATTTGGACAAGTGTATGACTTAACATTAGATGTATTAGAAATGTGGTACTGGAGAAGGATGTATTCCATGGGTGGCATGGAGAACTAATATTAGATGTATTAGAAATGTGGTACTGGAGAAGGATGTATTCCATGGGTGGCATGGAGAACTAATATTAGATGTATTAGAAATGTGGTACTGGAGAAGGATGTATTCCATGGGTGGCATGGAGAACTAATATTAGATGTATTAGAAATGTGGTACTGGAGAAGGATGTATTCCATGGGTGGCATTGAGAACTAATATTAGATGTATTAGAAATGTGGTACTGGAGAAGGATGTATTCCATGGGTGGCATGGAGAACTAATGCATCCATTCTAGGACTGAGATTGTCGCCAGTCGTCATTGCTGGGCCTCGTAGTCTAGGATCCCCTCGCTATTCCAACGTCAATTCAGTTGGAAAACGAAGGTGTGCCGTAGAATTTTTCGTTTCTTTCTCCTCTTTAAATGAGTGAACTGTTGCACATTAGCAAACTCATCGGCCATCGACAACTCACCGGCCACATCGGTATACTGGATCCGATGTCACACCTGAAATGAGACGATCGGAGCACATCGGAATGTTTTTTACCCTTTTTGTACAGGGTTCAAATCAGCGACCTTCCACACAGAAGTCCAGTTCGTTACTGCGCATGCCATGATCCTCGACAGTATTGTCGGTAGTATGCTTACGACGAGTCACGTTTGGAAAGAAGTAAGCAACGACAATTTTTCCTGACTACATCTTTCCAAGAAATATGAAACTATTTTACTTTCCTGATAACATGTTATATGATTTTATTTTAATTTGCACCTCAAAATAATTATTTTGATTGCTAGTGTTTATCCACGGACATCAAGAACTAATGCCTCCATTCTTGAAGATAGTCACCAATAATATGATTGCCACGAGTCCTCTGATTCTTTGGGCATATTGTTCGTTGCCAAGGATACAGTTTAGAGAGACTTGTGGTCACTGGAAGCGTGGAAAGACGAAGTATAAGAAGAACAAAAACAGTGTCGTGAGGATGTTTCAATCGAGTGTTTGGCGATGTTTCACAGCAATAAAGCCGAGTTTTTGCGTCGATTCATAACCATGAATGAAACATGGGTCCATCACTTCACACCTGAGACAAAGAAACAGTCAAAACAATGGTTGAAATGGAAGAATCGGCTCCAAAAAAGGCGAAGACAGTTCCATCTGCAGGCAAGGTCATGGCGTCAGTTTTTTGGGATGCGCGTGGGATAATTTTCATTGATTATCTTCAAAAAGGGAAAACAATCAACGGCGAGTATTATGTGAACTTATTGCAGCGTTTGAGTGATGAAATCAAGAAAAAACGGCCGCATTTGGCGAAAAAGAAAGTGTTGTTTCATCAAGACAATGCACCAGTTCACACATCCGATATTGCGGTGGCCAAAATTAATGAATTAAAGTTCGAATTGCTTCCTCACGCACCCTATTTGTCAGATTTAGCCCCCTCGGATTATTTTCTTTTTCCAAACTTGAAAAAATGGCTCGGTGGTAAAAGGTTTGCCAATAATGAAGAGGTGGAATTTGCGGTTGATGCCTATTTTGAGGCGCTCGACGGTTCTCGCTATAAACAGTGTATCGAAGCTATTGAACATCGCTGGGAAAAGTGTGTCGAGCTGAAAGGAGACTGTTGAGAAATAAAAATATTTTTTCACAAATTTTTTGTGTTGTTTTTGTTAGGTCGGGTACTTTTGGGACTACCTTCGTATGTAAGTACTTATTGAATGTATGTAAGTAATTATTGAAAGTATGTACGTACTTATATAACGTATATAAGTACTTATTGAAAACGTATCTAAGTACTTAGTTTTGCGTGCAAAATATGTGATGATGATGCGGTTCGATATTTATTGTAATATCTTGTATTACTGTATTTATTGTAAAAAAATTGGTGGTTGAATTTAAATAAATAATTTATTATAGTGATCCATGATTTTTTTTTACTATTCGGATATTCATTACCTAGGCTGGTGTGTTGAACACTTTGAGATGGTTTAGGTATGTTGAACAAATAAATAACGAAATAATAACAAAACAAATATACAGTGCTCTGCGGTAAATGTACTTTTAAAACATGAGAACAACTATTAACACTAATGAAAAGCAATTCTAAGTTACAATATATGTAAGCAAAAAATCAAATATACCTTTATAAGAATGATAAATGGAAAATATACGTGTTTCGTCAAATCTCTCCTGTTTAAGGCCGCAAGCTACTTTTTTTGCCAATTACACGGAAAAAGCTTCACAAATTTAAACATTTCGTCTTATTTGCGAGTTAAAGCCTCACAAATTTAAACATTTCGTCTTATTTGCGAGTAAAAAGCCAATTTGAACAATGGAGATGACAAATTTGTACCAAATCTAATATGGCGTATGATAAATGGCGCGGATCTGTTTTCTCGCCTTGCAGCTAATATTAAAATAGCGGCTTTATCCGCTGGCAGAGGCGTAACTTAACGACCTCCGCAGCTTAATGGTAGAAGTTGGACTTTCAGTCAGAATTTTTACTGATTTAATTATTGGGCGTAATAAAATGTGCCCCAACTGTTTTTGCACATACTGGACTTAAAAGCGACCGTGGAGATTTCATTGTTGTGACGCTTGTATCATATTCGCCATTGCTTGGCCTCATAGTCGAGAACCATTCCAACGTCAATTCAGTTGGAAAACGAAGCAGTGCCGAGGAATTTACTTCTCCTTTTCTCCTTTTTTAAGTGAGTAAGCCGTTGCACATCAGCAAATTCACCGATCACACCGCTGCCCTAGATTCGATAGCATACCCGAAGTAAGACGATCGGAGTACATTGACTTGTTTTATTTTCTTTTTTTTAATGAATATCTATGACCAATTTGGGATGTGTTCATAGTTAACCATCAATTTTAATAAGGTTTCATAAAATTGGGCATTTTAAAGTGCTTCCTTAAGCTGCATACGTCACTCATTTCTCTAACACTGTTGCATACAAAATGTGATCTGAAATAACATTTTTAATTCTAGTTTTTCATGAATAGTTATTTAAAGTATGTAAAGATTTTACATTACATTTTACATCAATATAATATTGTTTTTTTAATTTAATTTATTTATTTTATTAATTCAACGAAGTTAATTAAATTAAATTAACATATTGATTAGGACGAAGTTGAGAGGGACGCAACCCAGCTGCTAAAGGCGCAGGATTGGAGGGTCGAGGCGGAAGACAGGAGGAGTTGGAGGCGAAGATTGACGGAGGTCAAAGCTCGATATGGGGTGTAAGACCATCGAAAGAAAATATTGATTTAATTGAAAGATTACTCAACAAAACAGACTTTAACCTTAATAAAGATTATCAAATTATTAAATAACGTAATAACAATATGACAGTTGTAGTAACAAAATAAATACCTTAGAATAATAAAAATACACCATCATCGACTAGAACGAATAAACTATAGACTATACATATGTTAAGTATAGTAGAATATTGCGTAGATCTTCAGAAATATCCATTTTGAAAAATGTTAAATATATCAAAATTTACTTTAAAAATTCTATTAAAAAATAACAAATCACATATGACATCTATAATAGCGCCAGAGCGTGTCTGCATAATATACAAATTAATAAATCTAAAATTGGTTTTAGTCACTTGAAACTAACTAAACTTATTATACTAGTGGATTATATAGATATTAATAAATTCGATGAAATGACTTTTCGCATATATTAAACAACAAAAATGGCATAGTTTATTTTTATTAATCCGGGGGGGGGGGGGGGGGGGTAAAAGTTACACCACTGTCTGTTGGATTATTATATAGCTGTGTTGCCAGTGGATTTAGTCTCCGTGTCACAATATTAATACTTGCTTAGTTATAATAAAGAAAAATTATCAACCGTTTTGGCGATTTGTATTTTTTTTAATGAAAAGCAGCAAATTAGAAAATATGAGTTTTCTAAATGAAACTTATTCAATTTCGTTTCGTTTTAAAATAATTTGGCCATATCTACTCGTAATTTAAATACAACAACGCTAAATACAACAATATTAGTATATCTTTTTGTATAATTGGTTATACATGATACTTTTGGCGCACTCATTGTTACACAACGATTTCTTCCAACCAACCAGTTAACCAGATTATATTGTAAACTTAAAGTATTTTAAATTCATAATAGATTTTGTAAACAAATCCGTCAAAATGCTCACGTATTATCGCTTCTATATACTATAACGTCCCATTTTACTTTCATATCTTTCCGAAAATGTTCAACTATTTTCCGATCACAGACAATAACAGAAACGAAGAAATATTATGATGAAAATCAATCAGGGTGATGTTTTTTTTTACTGTCCCTTGAATATTCCTATGGTTGGTGCACATCTTATAACTCTTGGAAGTTGGATTGAAAATAGCAGCGAGTGAATCACAAATGAAAATGTGTAAAATTGTGTGTAACGTGGTATGTCTTTTATCACCTGGTCAAAAAAAAACTATCTTGGCCTGAAAGAAAGAGGATTTTTCGGAGAGATATGAAGGAGAATTGAGATAATTAGACAAGTATAATAAGGTTCACATTACGTGAAAGTTCCTCAGTTTTATTTAAAGCTTCAGTATTGATGTATAGATGACGGAAAAAATATTGAACGGGGAGTTGCAATAGAAAAATAGATATCGAACGGGGAGCTGCAATAGGAAACGAAATATCGAATGGGGAGTTGCATTAGGAAATGAGAGATTGAAAATGCATTAGGAAACGAGAAAAGTGTAAATTAATTAATGTTTGTAAAAAGGAAAGGTAAAGAGTAAGAGACACAGAAGCTGTAGGGACGAAAATGAGGTGTAGATTGGTGAAATTGTTTTAAATTAAATTAGAGAAAATTAGATATCAAACGGGGAGCTGCAATAGGAAAATATATATCGAACGGGGAGTTGCAATAGAAAAATAGATATCGAATGGGGAGTTGCAATAGGAAAATAGATATCGAACGGGGAGTTGCAATAGGAAAATAGATATCGAATGGCGAGTTGCAGTAAGAAACAAAGTATCGAATGGGGAATTGCATTAGGAAACGAGATATTGAAAATGCATTAGGAAACGATAAAAGTGTGAATTAATGAATGTTTGTAAAAAAGAAAGGTATAGAGTAAGAGATACAGAATAAGTTGTAGGGATGAAAAGGAGGTGTAGACTGGTGAAATTACTACCAGACGAACAATTTTACTGGGATTTTTTTTAAATATTTTTATCCGGCACCATCGGACGTCAAACGCGAAGCCTCCAGGTGGAAGTCAAGCGACTAACAAGGAGAGGGGGGATAGCAACATTTTATTAGAAACACACAATCTCTGCTATATAAAAAAAAACATGAAACTTAATTTTTGAAGTGGTGTTGTAACTCTTTAGAATAATTTTATTGGTTTTATAATAAATAGTTTATTTAATTTTTTGTTAAATAATTGGAGATTGCATGCACTGTCACGAACTTTATCCAATTCTTATAATTGAAACAGGGACGTACTGACAAACTGCCCATTTTTTAAATATATAATAAATCATTTCGAAAATAAATATTTGGTTAATAAATGCTAATATTTTTTAAGGGCGTGATGTTCTTGAATCTTGTTGGAAAGTGGAACCACATTCAATGACTTTGAAGAACGGTAAATATAACTGCTTTAATTTATGTTATTTTTTAACATCAATGACCATCAAGACGATTCGTGGACTACCTAACCTGTAAGATGCCTGTCTTCCACACCGGGGCAAGCGAGTTTGATTCCTTTGATTTGGACCCCAGATTTTTTCGTAAAGGTTTTTAGTCTATTTTTCCACATTAAGCCTCTTTAAGATCTTTCTGGTTTGTTGGAAGACATTGATACATGGTAATTAGTTCGCCAGGTTATACGGTATGCAGTGAAAGTGTGACACAATACAATACGATTCCCTCAAACAGAGTAATGATTCCTATCACACATAACAGATATATTTTAATAAAGGTTTCAGCTTTAATGTCATGGAACTCCATATTTGAATATTTAGCAAGAAAAATCTTTTATTATTCCTCTAATTACACTTTTTCACTGCAATACGTTATTTTATCTCCTACCCCGAGTTTTTCTAAAGGTGAAATTATCTCGATTCGTTACTGGAACATTGTTTAAATCTACTTGGTGTCATATTACATCTAATGTGATTGTGGTCAGTTAACCTAAATGAATTATTTAAAAAAAGTTATTATTTTGCATTATTTGATTATTTATTGGTTTATTATTTTTTATTATAAAGTGTAATAAGAAGGATAATGAAGCAATTTCTTGGTCAATATTTCATCGTTGCAATATTTCTTGGTCAATATTTCATCGTTGCAATATTGGTCGTAATCGGGAGTCGAACCAAAATCTTCAGGATGGAAGTGTTAAACCAGAAGACGCGGTTTTACACTTTCGTCATAAAGTTATTAGTTCTTTGATTTTTGTAAATAGGTAACTGGTAAAAAATCTTAATTTAGAAAACAATACGCATTACCCAAATGAGGAATTATTTAGGGAGTAAATTAATTTTTTTAAATTGATTTTGGGAATTCATGCGTGACTATGGAAAGGAAATATAAGTACAGTAACCGGCGGTAAATAATACATATCGGGCTTAAGAAAGAGACTGTCGGCCATAATCGGCTCACTTCTGCTTTGTAGAGCGTCGTCTCTGTCGCACGATGCGCTAACAGTCTCGCGACGTAATACGTGTATGAATGACAGAGACGACGCTCTACAAAGCCGAAATTAGCCGATTATGACCGACAGTCTCATTCTTAAGCCCGATGTGTATTTCTTACCACCGGGTACTGTATGTGAATATACGAGTATGCTACAAAAATACTTGTATCGAAAATAAAACGTGATGTAAAAATGTATAATAGAATTTAATAACTTATGTATTTTAAAGTATATGTATATCCAAAGAAAATATTTGTTTTTTGTCCTAAAAACTAAGCTGGAAAAAAGTATCTTTCTGTTTGAGTGATGTAACAACATACTGTGGGCTTATTATGAAATATTTTAATGAGAACTGCGAGATACATTGTGCCTTTACCACTGTAACTTAATATGCAAGTCATGTACCCGCCCCTGTCTTACAGCGACATAGCAGAAAAATTCAATTTAGCCAACAAAATTTCCAATCGATTAAACACCAGAAGTGAAATAAATTCCGTGATCAGAAGATACCAAATTGTCTTTTTCCTTTTTGTGCTTCATTAGCGTTTAATGGGACAAGGGCTGTCGCTAGTATAGGAATATTCCAGCGAGCAGGGCTGTTATGAGCAATGTGTGCGGTACGTGGGGATGTTGAATTTGAATTTAAGGGCGGTAGATACATATCAAATTAAGTTATCTCTAAAAATGTGAAAGAATGTTTGATAATCCCGGTCTAACACTGAAACCAACATTCTATAAAGCTGTAATCATACCATATCTGATGTATGGATGCATATCATGTGTTCCCTAAAAGCGACATATTCGGGCACTCGAAAAATGTGAGCACAATCATCTCAGGTAAATAATGTATCATTCAATGGTATAATAGATAATCAAATACGAATAGTTCTATAAAGCTGTAATCATACCATGTTTGATGTGTGGATGCGAATAATGGATTCCCTACACACGATATATTAGAGTACTCGAAAAATGCCAGCACAGTTACCTCAGGCAAATAATGAAGATTCAATGGTATAATAGAGTATCAAATATAAATAGTTCTATTAAGGTGTAATCATACAATATCTTATGTGTGGATGTGAATCATGGGTTCCCTATACACGACATATTAGGGCGCTCGAAAAATGTCAACATAGTTACCTCAGGCAAATAATGAAGGTTTAATGGTATAATAGAGTATCAAATATGAATAATTCTATTAAGCTGTAATAATACAATATCTTATGTGTGGATGCGAATCATGGGTTCCCTACAGACAACATATTAGGGCACTCGAAAAACATCAGTAGAGTCATCTCAAGGAAATAACGAAGATTCTATGGTATAATAGAGTATCAAATATGAATAATTATATTAAGCTGTAATCATACAATCTCTTATGTGTGGATGCGAATCATGGGTTCCGTACAGACGATATATTAGGGCACTCGAAAAATGTCAGTAGAGTCATCTCAGGGAAATAATGAAGATTCTATGGTATAATAGAGTATCAAATATGAATAATTATATTAAGCTGTAATCATACAATCTCTTATGTGTGGATGCGAATCATGGGTTCCCTACAGACGACATATTAGGGCACTCGAAAAATGTCAGCAGAGTCACCTCAGGGAAATAATGAAGATTCAATGGTATATTAGAGTATCAAATATGAAGTTTTGAGAAAAGTTAAGTACTGTTACATCGAGATTATGGTGTCACAAGCACACCTGTGTTGGTATGAACAAGCGGCTAGTATTCCTGAAGACAAGCTCACAATGTCCTCTTTAGCAAGCTGACGGGGCGCATAAGGAAGTATGGTGGGCAGTGCAAGAGATATAATATCGTGCTGCATGAGATGTTTAAAACCATTAGTGCTCACCACAACTGGAAGCAAATAGCAACAGATAAAGTCAATTGGTGTAAAACTATTGCTGGTTATCAAGGACATAATAGAGAAAAAGACGCAGAACTGCTGCAAGTAGTGAAACTCTTTGCTCTTTATGTAACCAATCACAAAGTGGTTTACATAGGTAAATCCGATGGCACCCACGTCAAATACCTTGATCACCCAGTCTTGTATCGTGCCTTATATTATACTCGTACGTGTCACGGGTATAGGAATATAAAAATACCAAACATTGTTTCATAATATAACTAAAAAGGAAACATTACAGATTTTCCGTTACATCCGAAAAAAAGATCGAAATTTAAATAGCAGAATATATATTCTTGAGTTATGTTTTTAAGATACTCACCCATCGCTCATCGTATTGTATCGTGCCTTATATTATACTCGTACGTGTCACGGGTATAGGGATATAAAAATACCAAACATTGTTTCGTAATATAACTAAAAAGGAAAAATAACAGATTTTCCGTTACATCCGAAAAAAAGATCGAAATTTAAATAGCAGAATATATATTCTTGAGTTATGTTTTTAAGATACTCACCCATCGCTCATGTATCACATAATTTGTTATTGTTTTTAAAGTTGTTATTATACTTTTATTTTGACTTAAATTACATATGGGCAGTATGAATTAGATTTAAATAAAATGACCCTCAAGTCGGACCTTTTTGCATCGAGCTTGCCTCAGTGAGATACCAACTGAATTCGTGTACTTAACATAGATATATAAATAAATTTATAAATTTAAGAAAATAAAAAAGTTCAAAGATAACAATACCTGGATAAACAATTTTTTAATCCCTTTGGTCCAATCCTTTCCTTCCCTTTCC